>CAUYSK010120466.1:0-40789 GCA_963575035.1 Avahi laniger
TGCCGTGGCATCATCATAGGTCACAGCAACCTCAAACTCCTGGGCTCAAGCGATCCTCCTGCCTCAGCCTCCCGAGTAGCTGGGACTACAGACATGCGCCACCATGCCCGGCTAATTTTTTCTATATATTTTTAGTTGTCCGATTAATTTCTTTCTGTTTTTAATAGAGATGGGGTCTCGCTCTTGCTCAGGCTGGTCTCGAACTCCTGAGCTCAAACAATCCGCCCGCCTCAGCCTCCCAGAGAGCTAGGATTATAGGCGTGAGCCACCGCGCCCGGCCAGGAACTTTATGATCTTAACATCTGATCCTGCTTAGTTCTCTGATTTTCTGGGCAGGAGAACTTGTGGGCTCCTACGGGGCTTATGAAGTAGCCATGGGCCAAATCAGCACAAAGGCAAAACTTTATATATCTTTAGGGTCAAGAGCAGGACACCCTTGTACACAGAGCAAATGGAATCCCCTTCCAGTTAGCTCTTCCTTCTGGTGTGTGAAAGCTACCTTGTTCTTAATTTCACATACTGTATTCTTAATTTCAGAATTTCCAGTTGATTTTGTTGAGAGGTTACAATTTTCTACCTAAATTCTCCATCTGGTCATATATTTTCTTAAATGTATTAGTCACAGTTATTTTAAAATCTTTGAAGTCTATAACTCTATAACTCAATATTTGTAACTTCTATGGGTCTGTGTATATTGACTGTTGCCTGATTTTCTGTCTCTGTTTTTGTTCATTTGGTCTTATTTCCTGGTGTGCCTGGTAATTTTCTTTTATCAAATGTCAGACATCGTGAACGATTTTAAAGGTCATTTTTCACTCTAGATCAGAACTGCCAAATGGGAATATAATATGAACCACAATACGTATCATCTTGAATTGTGTAGTAGCACATTAAATAAGTATAGTGAAATCGGTAAATTATTTTTAACCATGTATTTTATTTTATTTAATCTAGTATGTCCGAAGTATTACCATTTGAACATGTAACCAATATCAAAGATTATTAATTAGATATTTTACATAAGTTTTTTGTACTAAGTCTTGGAAACTTCAGTGAGTATTTTATATTCAAAGCACTTTTCAGTTCTGAGAAAGCCACATCCCGAGTGTCCAGCAGCCACGTGGGGCCCGTGGCTACCTGAGCGGACAGCACAGCTCTAGATGATGATGCTACATTGATCACCTTAAGTCCGTCAGAAATTGAGCAGATGTCATTGGTTTGTTTCCTCTCTGCTCTTACTCCTAACTGTATCTCTTCCGGGTTCTCCACCGAAAGTGTGGGATGCTTACCAGGGAACCTCTGCCTTGCCAGGCCCTAGATCCTAATTTTTGTCTCTTTGAGCCCTTGGACTTGCGGAAATCTCTGCTTCACCTCTCAGCATCTCCGCTGTAAGTTCACAACTGCTTCAAGGGGAGAAGCAAAGTCGAAAACGGGCTCAGCTCTCCACGCTCCTTCCTTTTTAGAACCTCAGCCCCTCAAGTCCCGGCCTCTTTGATAATCCTCGTATGCCTTACAAGGATTTGTACACACACTCTTTCTTCAGTGCAGCTTTTCTAGCTGTTCTCAATAGGACCGCTGATTTGGTGCGAGCCACCTTGCCGTAGCCAGAAGTAGAAGTAAAATAACATCTTCATTAACTGAAACCAGACTTTTTTTTTTCTTGTTTGGCAATCAGCGCTCTTTCAGCCTTTGAAAGAAGGCATACTTCCTTCCTTCTGACTCAGCGCACCAAAATTCCCGGAGAATAAGATTATTTCCTCAATTCTAAGGGTTGGCAAATGCAGGCATCATGAGATTACGCCCAGGCAGAGTCAGGGGCAAGATCCCTGGGGCTTCCGCACCTCACAGCTCCAGCAGTCTGCGTGGCAGAGAGGTCTGCTGACCCGGTGATTGTACCGGAAGCTCTTGAAATCCCTCTACGCAGGGTCTCTGTATGGGAACATGGAGAAATGGTAGCATTGGCCATTATTCCAGGAAAGCTTAGAATTGCACAGAGATTGGGATTCAATGAGTGTCAAAGGATGTTCATTTCTTATGCAGTATTTATTGAGATATTGCTTTATACGAGACCCTGTACCAGGCCATGTAGTAGCAACAGAATGACATCATTCATAGTCTTGCTGTTGAGAAGCACATGTCCCAGGACACATGACGTGCCCATGCAGGTTGGGCACAGAGCTCTATCTGGGACGTAGACAGAGAACGCTATGGAGATGTTACAACCCTATGAAGCTACCCACATTCCCATCTATGTGACCCTCTCGTCCCTGCTTCTCTCTGGCTTAATTATCTCTGGATCGCTAGCTACGACCTTATAATATTTCAAGTATAAAATATTTAAACAAAGAATTTTATCATGTTCGTGAGACAAAATCTTTGGCACTAATAGAGATTTTATTTTTGCACAAAAAGTAGTGAAGTTAATGGAAGCTTACTTTTCATTCACTACTTTTAACCCAATATATTTTTTCTTTTCAAAAAAAAAAGAAATCAATGCGTGTTATTTTGAATTAAATCGAATTTTACTTTTTCATTTTGAATTATTTAAAAAGAAATAGGAGAAAAAACTTCCAGCCATTGTTTACTACATGAAGACTGCCACAGTTTCGGTTTATTTCCTTTCAGGTTTCTTCCTGGGCCTGTCTTTTCTGAAAGTATAATCCTACTCTACATATGATTTCTGCATGTCACATATATGTAACATGTGCAGTATGAAAATTTTCTTATTACTACTCCTTCTATGTATCGATTTATGACTACACTAAAATATCCTATTTGGGATTATAGAGTTATTTCCCTTATTCTTCAATATTTAGATTGTTTCCAATTTTTTATTATTAGAGACATAATTCAGGGAATGTCTTTGAACAGACAGGCCGCCCCTGTCTCAGTCCCCTCCCACCCCAAAACCTTGGAGTAATTCTCTGGGGCAGACTACCAGGAACAGAATCACTGCGTCACTGTAATTGGGTATTTAAATACTCCTTAACTTAATTTTAACCACGTATTTTATTTTATTTAATCTAGTATGCCCGAAGTATTACCGTTTGAACACGTAACCAATATCAAAGATTATTAATTAGATATTTCACATAAGTTTTTTGTATTAAGTCTTGGAAACTTCAGCGAGTATTCTATATTCAAAGCACTTTTCGGTTCTGAGAAAGCCACATCCCGAGTGTCCAGCAGCCACGTGGGGCCTGTGGCTACCTGAGTGGCGTCGGGACTTAATTTTAAGTCTTGACTTTACCTCTCAAAGGGGATGTCACTTCCCACCAGATCTCAGATACGATGCTAGACAGGAACTGGGCCATTTCTCTTGGCTGAGACCCAACTGCTACCTGAAGGCCAAGGGACCCAGAGGACCCCAGTGGGGGCAAGTCCAAGAAGGTGCGTGAGGGGCTGGGTGAAGGCGGGAAATCCAAGACCAGGGACCAAGGAAGGCCAGTGTCATGAGACTTTGATGCGCTTGCAGAAAACCATTTGAGAAGAAAGTAAGACGAAGTTTGCTGGGTACCTTGCTCTGCAGTGGCTGTACCGGTGGGGGCCGTCGCTGGTGGGGTGTGCGTGTCGAGTTTTGGCAACCAAATCCTATTTTAGATACAATGCGAGCTGAATCCTATTATAGATTGACTCATGCAAGGAACCCCATGGTGACTCTATAAATCAGAAAGTTCGTTTGCATTGCAAATCGTCCTCTGCTAAGTAATCTTCAACTCCTTAATTTTACAAATTGTGTATCGGAAATCTTTTATTTTGTATATTGATTTTTGCAAAGGCACTTGGAGGACACACGGGGTCCGTTTCAGCCATGGAGTTTGAGGGTCTTGGTGGGAGACAGTTGTTCCACTGCATCCTCCCTTGAGGGCCGGATGTCTGTCCTGCATGCCTGGCGGACGGTCGATGACGTGTGCCTTCCAAGGGGGTCCCGGTGATAAGGGCACTGCCAGGACCAGCGAATTGAGGGAGGAAATATCCCCATAGGCTTCAGAAGAGGCTCAGATATGCTGGCTGATTAGAAGGTAGAGGGTCTGGGAGACTCGGGAGAACTCAAGGCCCGAGATCCTGGGGCTCTCCCTGCAGAGAGGAGGCTGACGTTTCAGAAGGAAATTTTGATCATCAGAGGTGCCTGCGGGAGGTCCCCCAACTCCAGCAACAGAGCAGATCCCACTGAGAAAGGAGAAAGCATTGCTCTGCAGAGTGTTCAAGCGGTGTTCGATGCAAAGGGCTTTGTCTGAGGGTGAGATGGAGGAGTCGGCCAATGCCACCTTTGAGTCCTTGCCTGGTGGGTCAGATATCAGCCGACTTGGGTCTCTTTGCCCTGAGCTCCCGGGTGAGAGAGGCTGGGCAGAGGGTGACAGCCCAGCTCCCCAGGGGACAGGACCCAGGTGCGTGAGTTGCGACAGCGTCAGCCCTTGGACTTTATTTTACCTGTTCACGTCAGCACCAAAAACAGCCAGGGGGCTGGGCCTTAGAAATTCAGCACAGAGCAAGAGTCACACCTTAAATCGCGACCGTGTTTAAAGCATTTATAATGACCGAGTTGATTCCATAAGTAAATCCAGCTTTGCATAAATTAGTAAAATATTTGCTCTCAGTAGCATAATTTCCCAAATTCTTGGGGGTCCCGCGGCAGCGGGTACGTCTTCTCCTGCTGAGTTCTGGATCTAACCTTTCCGCTGAGGTTATGTCTTTGTACCAGCCTTGGATGCTGAAAACTCTGCTAAAACGTCACTGAACTTTGCAAGTTACTGTATGTGCTAGGGGGTTGCTCAAATCTCCAAACTTAACTGGAGGCGGATGTGGGAGAATCACTTCCGAGACCTAAACTTGACTTTGGGAAGATTTGGAAGGAGTCCCATGAAGTCACGTCCCCGTTGGGGCTTATTGAAAATTTATATGTGTAACGGTTAATTATTTAACAATCAATTTGTCCTAAATTTTATACCATGTATGCAGTGTTTAATTTACATTGATTTCTTCATTTTCCATGTAGTAATTAATTTTGTCTTACTGACAGATGACTCACAATGACTGATTTCCAGAGACGTGCCGGACAGGTACTTTTTAACCCTTCGTTTTCCTTCACGGAGCCTTATTCCACTCTGGGGGGGCTGCCGGGTGTTGCACGGAAATCTCTGGGGGGGGCTTTGGGGAAGAACCTGTGTAGAGGGAGGAGGAGGCGGGAGGTGAGTTTTCACTTAGAGGGTCTGTTTATTTAGGGTCACTTTGAGTGGAAGATGGGGGTTAGGGAAGGCTTAAAGCCCTCCCCCCGGTTAACCCTCTGCTTCCCTGCTGAATACGGCCTTGGGCCATGCTCCAGTTGGCTCCAGGATATTGAAAAGATCTTCTTTGCTTTAGAAGACAAAGTAGAAATTCCCAAATCGAATTTGAATGAACAATTAGGGGGAAAGTGACAGAAGGGACCAAGCTGAAAGATAAGTTTGGTTTCTCTTTTTTTGTTTTGTTTTGCGTTTTGGTCTCTGTTGCATGCCTTTCCCCGTAAATCCCAAGCGTTGTAAAAGGCACCTGTGTGACCGTGAGAGCCTCAGAAACAAGTGTAGAGGATGGCCACGGAGCCACAGATACAAGTGAGTCCCGTGGTTTGACTTGACTTTTTCAAGAAGCGCTTGTCTTCAGCTGTCTCTGGGAGATGCTGCAAGAGGGGCCCGCGGCAGGCACGGGGCGGGGTCCTGATCTGCTGTGTTCGGCCATCCCTCTCTTTTTTTAAAAAATTTTTAAAGATTTCCCTCTGTCTTTCATTCTTATTTTGCAATCTCTGAATATGAATTCATAACTGTTGGATTTAAGGTGTGTGTATCTCCAAAGTTAAAATCGTAAAAATGGAGACGGAGTTTACAGGGGGTATTTTGTTTTAAACACTTTTTATCTGGGAATCAGTCCATGCCTCGGGTCTTCTGCGTCGCGGGAGGTGACCGTCGGGCAATACTCCTGTCTCTCTCGATGAAGAGGACCTGTCCCCTTCATTCTGCAACTTTTCATCCTCAATGACCTTTCAAATATGGATATTGTCCAAGCCATATCTGAATACTAATGAGTGATGTAAAAGGTAAATGAAGTTTAAATTATTCTAATGCTCGTGTGTTAGACTCTGTCTGTATCTACGTCTTCTCCGTGGGCGTAGTGCAACCTCCTAAGTAGCAAAGGGATTTTGGCGCAGAACCCCAGAGACGACAGAGAGGGGTCTGTCCGTGGCTGCAGCCCACCTGGATGACAGTGGCCACCCTGCAGCATGGAGCTATCAACACACACACGTTCTTACACCTTGGGTCACGATTCTGACCCTAGACGACCTTCCCATGCCCCTAAGAATGCAAAAGCATTTGTTCGGCGAACACCAGGTCCTCCTTTCTAGATAGTTCTCTGTGTCTTCCTCCAGCCTGGCTTTCCATTGGGTCGGCTTTGGGTCAGAGCCCTGAGGACGGCAGGTCCCAGATCTGGGTCATCATCTTCAGGCTTCTGCTACCGCATCTGCGGCTCTGTTGCCCGGTGGGAGAGTCAGGCCGCCCTGGGGATGGCCGTCATTGTGTTTTCAGAGGCGGCATTCAGATCTGGTTTGGCTTCTGGTAACAAAGGTCTTTTTGTGTCCGTGGTTCCTCTGCCCTCTGCCTCTGCTTTCCCTCCTGCGGCCTCTATTATTGCCGCGATGTGACTAAGGGGCCTTTCCCCCTCCTGACATGCCTCGCAAAACATCCTGGTAGAAAACGGTGTGTTCTCCTACCGTGTACAACCGAAACTTCCACCTGCGAGTTGCAGAGCAACCCCTGGGGAAGGAGCCGTGAGCCTGGGCACGCATGTTCTCCTGAGCCTTCACACACATGTTCACGACGACATGCACACACTTGATGGTGCAGATGCGCACGACGAGAGGCTGTGTTTATGATCGTCCCTGTGCCATGCGTGAATGTGTGCGTGGGGGCGTGTGCATGCTTCCGTGCGAGGCTGTCGGCACACGCGTGTGGATGTGTGACTTAGCCCATCTGTGGGCTCGGCTGCTGATTGTGTGCTGTCCAGATCACAGAGCCTTTATCCTTCCAGTCTCCATATTTACTCCTGTTAATTATTCCAACGGCGACCAGCGGCCGTGCCCCCTGTTTGCTCACAAACAGTCTCATCATGTTTTGGGGGCAGTCGTGTATCCACCAGAGTTCGATAAATCCTTCCAGTGACATTGTCCTTGTCCTGTTCGCTGTACCCGCCCTCTGACGTTGCGCCTGTAGGAGAATTTCACCCCGTCTGGGCACATTTCCCGAGCAAGACTACTGATGCGCTATGTTTAAAGAAATTAACTAAAAAAAAAAAAAAAACTCAGGTCTTGGAAAATCCCAGCAGTCAGTCTTCTTCCTTTATCCTGATCTGTGCGTGGCAATGCTCACAAGTGCCCGTGGTCCAGACGACCCCTCATTCCTTCTCCGCCCCCCGCCACACTCACCCCCAAACCTCCACCACCGCAGATAAGTCTTTTGTGAGGCAGCGCATCAAAAGCTTTCTTAAAGTCCCGGTAAATTATACCCCTGGTTTCCCTCTTCGATTCCTTTTTGTTACTTTTTCAAAATATTCTATTAATTTTGTTACGTATGATCTCCCTTTTGTGAATCCATGCTGAATATCTTTAATTAAATCATAACTTCCCCTGTTTCGTCCCTGATTGGCGTCTCCAATCTCTTCCCCGCGGCTCGAGTCGAGCTTACTGGTGTCTAATTTCCTCGAGCTCCCTCGGAGTTGTCATTCAACGTAGGTGTTGCAGAAGGGCTCTCGTCCACGCCGCTCCTCCCGGTTCCCAGGATGTTTCTGGAAGGTATTTGCTAATCTTCCCCCTGCTTCCTTCCTCCTCCTGCGCACGATCTAAGATGGTTCCCATCTGCTCCCGGAGTCATGCGTCCCCAGTCACTCTAATTCCTGCCTCACCTGTTCCGCCGAGGTGCCGATTTCCTTCGGAAACACTTCCTGCTCCTCGGGAAACGCTTCTCTGCTGCTGGCACCTTCTCTCGTCTTCCCTTTATGGACATGAAAGCAAATAATTTATTTTTCATTTTTTGTTTTTTAGCAGTTATGACTCGTTATTTCAATAAACCATGCTCCGTGCCTTCTTGTATTTTAAGAAGAAGCACTGCAAACCCAGTTCTGGCACCTCCTTGCTAAGCCCTTAATCCACAGGCTGGTGTTTCCTTTCTGAAGGGCTTGAGAGCTGCACCGGCCAGCTTTTAACTCGGGGCGGGAGCGCTGGCCCTTGGATAGCGGGGCTGTTTTTTTGTTTGTTTTTTTGTTTGTTTTCAGTTTCTTCACAGTATCTGAGTCTCTGCTTGGGAAGTGATACAGATTATGCACTCAACCTGAGATATCAATCATGGATAAGTTGTTTGTTAAAGCTTTTGTATGTCTTAGCATAAGGAAAGCAATTTTGTAAAATGCCAGACAGCATTTTTGGTAGGTATGTTGTTCTATAAATCATATCACATAAGTTGACATGGACAATGTCCTCTTATGGGACAAACTACATCCTTTTTTGCAATAATTTTACTCTTTATCTGAAATCTTAGGAAGGGTAGATCCCATGCCAATAAAAGAGCTAACATAGATGTTGTCACAATTTTGTTCTTACCTGATTTTTCCTTTTTTATTAAACTTTGATGCTACCAAGGATGCTAGAATACCTTAAAATATAAATACTGAATTCTGAATACCCCATGATACACACAGAATTTGATTATAAATTTCATGAGGGCCAGAGAGGCACCATTCAAAAGTCGAATAAAGGACCTCATAATTTCTGACCAAGGTCAAGCTTTAGAAATCAAGTTTAGCCAGTGGTACTCCTGACAATCAATGGCCTAAGTTCCTAATAAAAATTACTCACAATTTATATGAATATTTGATTCTTGTGAAGTTATTATTTTGAATTTTCAATTTGCTTTTTCTGTTTCACATCATCAAACACACCTTTTTGTAGCCAATCTAATTCCTTACACTGCAATTCACCTGACATTTAAAAAAAGAAAGATATTAAGAAGTTCCAGGTGTATTTTCATACATTTTCATAGGGTTTATCTATCAAAAAATCCAGAGATGCCATTTCTCTTTAAAAAATCCAAGGTTACCAAAGCAGTAGTATTTATTATTTAAATTTATACCTTTAAACATATCCTCTCTCCAATTCTCTGTCTCACAAATATTACTCCTCAGAAAAGAACTTATCACTCATACCTTTTACAAAGGGCTGTATCAATGTGTGCCACACTGTATTTTTCTGATAATTCTTAAAAAACAGTTTCAGTCAATCAAATAGTAAGTTTAAAAAATTATTTCATAATTTTCTACAGAATCTTGACATTTCAAGTGTTTGAGACCCTTGCTTTTATTAAAATCTGACCTTTTCTACCTAAATATCGTATTTTTGCATTGCATTTTGATAACTCAATAACATTTTTAAATGAATTTTTTTTTGCTTTTGACTCATAAGTATACAGATCAACATGGCAAAAGCAAGTTCCATTTTTTAATTTAAATTATGTTCATAGCTTTAGGTGGACTTTAACCTTTAAAATAGCCTGGATATAATTCTTATTAACACCTCCACTGCCTACTCCAGTGATTCAATGGAGATATATTCTTTCCTTCATAGCACTGGTATGCAAACTTTTTCTTATCTGAGTGAACTGACAAAAAAATAAAAATATTTCCAGGCCATATTTTTTGGTTCAACAGGAAAATGTTATTACTGACATACATTGGTCTATCAATGTGTATATATGTGTGCGTGTGTATACACACATATATGTATATACACACACATATATACATATATATGTGTATATACATATATATATGCACACACATACAGTGTACATATAAAAATGCAGGAATAGAGAAACTGTCAGATTGAATGCAAAGAATATCAAAAGGAGAAATTGACCTCTTTATTAGGCAATACATTATTAATATATAGGAATATTTGTGATTTTCAGTATGAATGCTTTTCCCTTGTATTTACATAGTGCCCTAGAGTTTCCAGAGAAGATTCATATACCTTATATTACCAGAAAAAAAAGTATCAAATAGGCATTATTACATTCTTTTGGGTCAATAGATCCAAGACATAAATTGTGTTGCCTACTTTCACATAAATCATTAACTACAATTATAGTGCTGAAATAATTTTCTTATATCCCATGGTATATTAACTCTGATGTCCCTTAGCTATCCCACCATCAAAGAGTAAGCCCCTTTTCATTAAGTAAGGGAAATATTTTTAAAAATGTCTGTGTTTTGTGATTGCAGAAGGTTTAGGGTTTATGCTGGATTCTGATGCCTCAGTATTTCTGAACCACAATCTTCCAGTCACCTTAATTCTATGAAATTCCGCTTAGTCCCAGCTGTAATTCTAAACCACACTTCAGTGAAAGCTTGGAGATAGCAGAAAGAAATTACAACTGAGGAAAGAAAATGTTAGAATTAGACAGGGGCCATAAATTCTCCTGGATACCACAAATGATGACTCTTTACAGGGTGAATCTTTCTGTTTCTCTGATCCTATTGTCCATTCTCCTGCTGTCGGATGGCAAAGACCAGTTTATCTCCCTCTGAGGTGATATTTTGAACCTGACTTCTACCGTCATGTTCTCTAGATTACTGCAGTGATGGAGGTAAATGTTATTTTCTACTCTAGGGCATTTCCTCATCTGAATCAAAACCCTATTAAACTTTAGAAATGCAAATAATCCATAATCAAGGCAAACTTTTACATTATTGTAAAAGAGTAGGTTAGCTTGAATTACTTCATACCAGCTTGCAATTTGGCTTTCTTTTTGCAAAAGCAAAATGCCCATTAATGCTTTCCATTAACTCAAAAAATAATATTTGCATGAAAAAGGATTAAAAACTACTGCTGAGAGCTTTACAGTATTTTTTCCCTTTGTGACAGAGACTGGCAGCTGGTCACCAAATTCATCCCTTTGTTCTGAGCACACATTTACCTCCTTTGCACCTATGCGTAGCCATGTTAGCCAATGGAATGTGAGTGAAAGTAATAAACACCACTTTTAGATCACACTCGTAAAAATCTTTTATGTATAATCACTTAGACTTTCTCCTTCTGGGGCTAAAATTGTTTCTTAACTTCTCTAAACTGCCCTTCCTCACAGAATGGATATGATAGTATTAACTTATATGGTTGTTGTGATAATTAAATGAGATAAATGAATGTAAATCACTTCCTACAATTATTGGTACAAGGTAAATAAAAGATGGTACTATTATTCCTTGAATCCCATCTCTTTCCTCAGTCTTTTCCTCTTGACTTTTCAGAAATATTCAGCGATAATGAATTCCTTGGGGTTGTCCCCTTCTTTGGTTTCCTGATAGTCTACCTGCTCTCTTCCTGCCTTCTGGACCACTCTTTCCTGTATTCATTTTCTTCCTTTATTTCTCTTCTTCAGAACTTAAATATGGATGTTCCTTGAAGATCAGATCCTAGATATTTTTATTCATTTACTTAAAAATTTCATCTTGTTCTAACAATCTCTTCTTTCACCTCCATTTAAATAATTTACAATCTTCATGTTTATCCCTGACGTCTTTCTTGAGTTCCAATTCTTCATTTTTGACAAACATCCAGAACTCTAAATGTGCTTATTATTCTCACCACTTAGCATCTTTTTTGGCCTTTTCACCTTTTATATTCAATCACATCTTCTGAAGTAAAAATTAATGATAACTTCTGAATGTTGGCTTTTAACCTCCACTCCGCCTTGCTACTTTTATCATTCTAGTTCAGGTCCTTCTTACTTTAACTGTAAAATGATCTCATTTCTTTCAGCCCTGTCTCAATTTGGACCAATATATCTGAAGCTCATATATTAAAAAACATAAGTGAATCTCCATAGCCTGATGTAGGGGGTTTTAATGTCTACAAAACTAAATACATAGAGGAAACTGGCAAATTGTGGTATAGTGTATGCCTTACTCAAAGGGGCAACTCAAGTCAGCTTCATTGAGTACTGCCATAGATAAATGTTGGCCAAGTGTTATAATACCTCCTAATTATCTTTTACTTGACAAGACAGAAATTCATATTTTATAATTTCCCAATTTTAATATTAAATATATTGCCATCTTATAGGAAAATACTTTTAAAGCATACTTTAGGCAAACAAAACGTATCTTAGAACAGAAAGGAATGCACTGGTAATCAGTTTGCGATTTCATCTAATGACTTAAAAGAAAACAAACCTTCAAATGTTTGATAACTTCTTATGAACAAACAAGACTCACTGAAATCTGTTACACTTGCTCAATTCGTAGCACTCTTAGCTGTAAGACAATCACTTATTTCTTAGGCATCCAATATATACCTCATCCTAACTAGAAAATACTAGTTAATACACTTTATATTGTGACACTCACCGTCTTCCATAAGCTTTATGTGGTTATCTTTTTCAATATTACTTCCTAAAGCCACTCTTCATGAGCCTTCACTTCCGCCAACTAATATTGTTTGATCCTCCAACACACATTTCTAATTTTCCTAGGTTTTTTTTTTCCATTTACTTATTAAAATTCCTCGGTTTAGAATTCACACATTTCTAATTTTTCTAGGTTTTTTTTTCATTTACTTAATTAAAGTTTGTCAGTGTAGAATTACCTTTCATACCTTCACTGTTGTATTTTTCATTAATTCTAAGAGGAATTATTATACATTTTTAATCCCAGAATTTATATTATATAATATTATTGTGCTTTCTTTAATCATTTGTGATTGGATCATTACACAAATTGCTTCTTTTTTTTCCCACTTTGTAGGGATAGTCATACCTTCTTGCCCATTACCTAATGTTTTTATTTTGAAATTATAAATATACTTGGAGCTAGAGTTGTTTGATTTACATTTTCTCCAAGCAGCAGATAGAATCCTGATATGGACTGTTGTTTCTCAACAGAGGTGAAACAAATTAATCCAGCAAGTGACATTTTCTTTGGCATGTTTTATGCCCAGCTTGTCACTGGTAATTGAAACAGAAGGTAGAGTGGTTTTAAACCTTCCTGATAGGATATCATTTTACTGTGGTTTGTCAATTTCTGCTTCTCTTCCTCTTTCTGAACAGTTTGTGGTTCAGATAAGAAACCAAAGTTCAGTTGGAAAAATAGTGTAGATTAGTTAAGGTAGCAAGAGTGACAGAATAAAGATAGAACCTGTGATAATGAAACCTGCAATTTTTCAGGACACTTTTAATCTTCTCCCAATGTGAGGTACTTTTCACAAAGACAAGGATGAGTAGTTTTATGTCTCTTGTTATGTGGCTTCAGTTTCTATAAAGAGTGCTATAAAATTATCCACTATGTGTTAAAAAACCTTTTATAAACTACAATTTGCCTATACATGCATGATGACTAAAACTTAATAAATACAAATGTTTACTAGAATATTTAATATAAATTTATAACCAGAATTTCTGATTCATTTTCTAAAATATTTAAAGTTAAATATTATTTATTTCCACTAGACTAATTTATTAAATTTTTTTTTCTTTTTTCCTCTTTCAACATTTCTTTTGTCTACATTAACATTCTTTTTTCTCAGGGATGGAATGAAACATTTTCATGTGGGCTTGTGCAACTTCAGGTCCTTTAAGAAGCAAATCCCAATATGGGAGAACACACTCAAAAGATTTATTAGGGAAAATACCTGTGAAGACAAATTAAAAGGGTAGGGTGAGGGTAGTGTTTGGGAAGCTGTCAGAAAACACAGCAGGTCTGGCTTGTGAAAAAGGGGGAAAGAAGGAAGTTTGGTGGGAAGAGTCTTAGATTGTAGTGCAGTTTGAGGGTATTCGGCAAGGCTGTTGAGGACTCTTCAAGCCAAAGTTGGCTGTTAGAGGAGTCCTGCATCTCCCAGGAATGAACCTGCCTTAGTTTCTCTGCTGTGCTCAGTCATCAGCATGGGCAGAGTAGCCACAGCTCAAATGTGTGTGGATGGATCTTGGAATCCAGCAGCTGCGGCTTCAGTCAGTAATGCTCTTTAATGTCAGATATCTGAGAAAACATTTTTATGACAGCTACAGAACTCAAATTCAAAACCTTTTATTAAAAAATAAAATAGAAAATTGTACATAAACTCATTCTTGAGTTAGAAGGTCATGTGGAAGTTTCTCACATAATTTGGATATTGTAATTTATTGTGTCTGCACTTATGCTATTGTTTCTGTTAGAATATCCTGTTAGCTTTCCCTCAGAAAATATAATAAAGTGGTAAAAATGAACTGACCCTTTATGCCTGTCTTTGAGGGCAACCAAGAACAGGATTGGGCAGGCATTGTCATAAACCAGAGCAACTGCTAGGAGAAGAACTTCAAAGGGTAGATTGGAAGTATCTTCTTTAAAGAAATAATAGTACCAACTTGTGCCCTTAATTTCTTCTACAAAGAAAGAAAAAAAGAGAAAAAAACATAGCCTAGCCTAAAAAGTAACACAATAATTCCAACAAATGTGTGATTGGTTATGTGATAATTCCTGCAAAATAAGTCAAGTGTTTTAAAAACTATTATTTATTATGTGCCATGTCAGAGCCTTATAAACCATCACCTAAGAAGACCAGTTGTTCTCTCAGACATCACAGTGTTTTACTAGACAGAGTTTAGAGTCTCCTCTCTTTTAAAAACTAGAAATTTTAGGGGTTTTGGACTCTAAGTTATAATCTTAAAATAAAACTTAGTGAGCTAATATCAAGTGAATACACTTAAAGGATTTGTTACACATTTTCTATGGTAGTTTACACAAACACTTTCCAGGGGAAGCTAAGAAAAATACAATTAACGACACATGGCCAATGAGGAAATGAGCACAATGATATTCAAGAGATGTAATATGCTCATATTCTTTCCAAATGTAGTCATCAGTTGTGTCAGTGACAAAGACAAGCTGATGTTTCTACTAGAAGAGATGAATGCCTCACCTCCCCTGGGTTCTTCATATCACCAAAGAGGACACACATATATAATTTCAATTATGGTATAATTGGCAGTAGATTATTTTTCTTTGCCATGTTTGCTATATATAGTTGACTAGAATCTCTTTTACCATACATTTGATAGAGTAATGTTGGTTAGCTGCCTGTGAGGCTATTATTTACTTTGAAACATTGTCTCTGCTACCAAATTATATGTAGTATTCTTAGCCACTGGTGACATTTTAATTGCTGATTGATCAATTGATGTGAACTATCATTGTAGACCATGAGTTTATAGGAGAAAGCAAAAATCAATAAAATAAGACTATCTAAAAAAAAACATGAAAAATCTTATTCTTCATGCTTTTTCCTTAGTAATAGTTTTTGAATTTTTTTTGAGTAGAAGTTGTTATAATGATGGTTAGGCAGTGAACTGGAATGTGGGCTTGGCTTTAGGTAAAATGTCTGTCACACCGACCTCTGTATTCATTTCACCAAAGGACTCTAAAATATTCCAGCATTGGGAACAGGTTGGAGGTACCTCTTATGTTAATAATAGATGTATATTAATCAGGGGTATAGCAAATTGATAAAACTCTTAAAGTGAAAGCTTTATAATTTAAATTGGGACAGTGTTAAAAGAGAAAGGTAATGACATAAATATGAGCTACTACATAGATCTCCGTTCCATCTTGAGCCAATCTTTCTAAGGAATTAGATTTCAAGTGGAAATATTTTAGTTCAATAAATTCCATTTTCCCATATTGTTAACAATAATAATAGCTGAGATTTTCCAACGGTTAGATGGTCAAGTATGTCCTAATCACTTGGCATGAATTTCCTTATTCAATACCTAAAATGCTCTGTTGTTTTATCCATTTGGGGGATGGAGGTGGAGGGTGAGGGGATTGAAATACAAAGTGGACCTCCTCTAAGGAACACCTCTAAGGTCCTATTGGCAGTGAAACCAAGAGTTGAAACAAAACAATCTGTCTCCAGAGCCGATGTGCTCAACTACTTATTAATACTTTACAGTCTTCCTTTTTGCTGCTGAGGGAATGACTCCCCCTGAGCATGTGTCTTATAAATGAAATTGTCCAAGCAATGTCTGCACAACTGACTCTTAAGAAAATTTTAGAGGGAACTCCTGAATTTAGTAAGACATTGTACAAGACAGATTTAAATCTACTTTTAAAGCTCTAAGCTGTAAGACTGTGGAAACACTTGCCTTCGTGTACCACAGAGAAAGAGCCCTTTCTGCTCCCTCCTCTCTGCTTTGCAGAATCTCTGTTTCTCCCTCAGCTTTCTCCTAATTACAGCAAATCCTCTCCCTATCAGATGCAGTTCTCACCCTATACATATCATATATTCACTACCCTGGTTCTTGCTTCTTACCTTGCTATAATGCCAGTGAATTTGAATTTGGATCTGATGTGCTAGGACGGGAGCAGACAGATAGGAGATGGAGAAATGAGGAGGAAAAGAGAAAGAAAAGAAACATGTCGCTATTTTTGGATACTACACTAGCCTGTTGCCCATTTAGAACTCTGAAATAAAATGAATATATAAAGAACTTGATTTGTATTTCTCCATTTCTTCTCACTGTTAATAAACTTCACCTGTTTTTTCTAATTGCAGCCTTTGATAACCTCGGCAACGCTAAGGAGAACAGTAACAGAAGGTTTAAGAGAGAAAACCTCTTCTAATCACTGCTCCTTAATTTCCCAGGATCCACATTCTGATCCTTACCATGCCTGTAATCTTTTTCTTTTAGATACTTTATCTGTCAAATAGAATCTTATGAATTCACTTGGGAAACTTATTAACATTTTTTTAAAAAGTAAATACATTCTTAGTTTTAAAATGCATTTTCAAACATAGCCAGTTTGCAAGTTAAGAACAGATTACAGCTACATAGATATGTATGTATACACACACACTGGTTTATCTTATTTATGTGGTATAATTGTCATCTTACATCTAAGGTTGTCTGATCTTGATATCGTGGAAGAAAAATGGAGTATGAATTTGGAGATAAAGAAGAGATTACAGGTCTTATATTTATATTACCTGAAACAGCTCACCTACCACTGGTAAGAAATCGTGCTTTAGAAGTTGCATATGTTTACATCTCTTCTTGTCTTTTAATGGAAAAAAGTCTAGGAAAGCTATGAGGGAAAATTTAAATACACTACAGAGGAATTGTTTGGTGAGATTTAACCAAGAAATAGAAATTCTTGTTTGACATGAGAAAACATCCATAAGGAAGACTCTCCTTCCCAATAGGAAGACTCCCCTCTATTGGAGTCTTCAACATGAGCGTGGCTCTCACATTAAGAAAGAATGTCGTCTTTTGGTTGGGAAATTTTCACATACTAGTAGATTTGGCAAGGAATAGGAACAAAATACAACCAAAGGTTTGTTCTCAAGTGTATTGCTAGTGAATGGGATATTATTTCACCGAGTGAACTTTTCCTCTGTAAGCTTTGATTCTCAGAGAAATAACCCAGCTAAAAGAGAGCAAAGTAGAAATATTTGAAAAGAATTATATACTGTGTGAGCTGGGAACAAATACCTTCTAGTCATCAGCTCCTACCTAACAGGTAAGAAAACTGACACCCAAAGTTATTAATTAACTTATTTATGTTTCCATTGCTAATTATCACAAATATAAACATCTAAAAGATGTTTATACATTTGATGTCTTAAAAATTAAAAATCTGCAACACATAAATAGAAAATCACAATAAAGATTTAAAAAATAAATGAAAAGTGGGACAGATTATGACAACATATTAAAAAAAAAGGCTTTCCTTACTACAGAAAGAGCGGTTCAAATCAATAATAGAGACAAGAATAATTCTGAAGAAATGAATCATAGGACATGAATAGACAGCTAACAGTAAAAAAAATTAAATAAACAACCTGTGGAAAACTGTCATTTATCATTAAATAAATATAAATTAAGATAAAAAAGAAATACTTCTGTCAATCTATCAAATGGGAAAGGTTTAAAAGTTGGGTAACAATCATAGTTAAGAAAGTTATTGTCAGGAAAAGTAATCAGTGGTGTGCTGGGGGCAGCCTTACCTGCTCACAGGAGCTGAATGTGTTCATTTTCATTCAACTATGATCTCAGTAACATCATATTGGTAGCTTGAAATTGGCAATGACTGGTATAGTGATACCATGAAAATTGTTAATAACTATCAATAAGGGATTTTTTTTTTAAGCCAGGGAATTAGTTGTTAAGCATTTACCATCACAACACTATTTATACTCACACTTTTAAATGAGAATTTAATTGATGCAAGTTCCTCATAAGAGGACTATTTGAAAATTTATAACTAAATTTTAATGTGTTCATTTTAACTCAGCCATTTCATTTTTATGAATTTATCCTTCAAATACATTTAGACAGGTGTGCAAATCTCTACAAAGATAATATGGTGCCATTTTAGTAAAAGCCAAAAACAAATGGAAACAACCTAAATGACTAAGTAACAGAAACTGATAGAAAAATGTATGGACATCTAAATAAAGATAATTTTGCATTATTTTAAAAATACAGGAAGTGCTATATATAGTGATGCCCAAATATATACCAAATATTCCTTGAAATGAAGAAATAAGTTACCAAACAGTAGGTATAATATAATTTTTTGTGTTAATAACACTGGAAAAAAATTAAAAAGATATCTGGAAAATACAAAAATGTGTTCACATTATTTGCCTCTAGAGAGTGGAACTGTATGTCAGGAGAAAAAATACATACACATACATATCTTTTCCTAATATATAGACATATATATGTATACTTATGTTTGTACATATATAAGTGTGTGTGTGAGAAAGGAGATATATACAGATAGTATTATACATTAAGTGTGTATATATATATGTATATATATAATTTGTTATTTGTGTCTTGATTTAAATGTTTAATTTTAAAACTTATCTTTAATGGGAAAATATTGTTTTAAATTTATCTTTGTCCATTAGGTGAAATGAGGCTTTCTGGGTCCTTAAGTGTGGCCATTTGACTGAATCAAAATTTTTCAGAACAAATTTTTTTATTAAAAGGGATGCAGCAGAGAAAAATGAAGCTTTTCTTGCCTCCTTTGGTGCTTAAAAAAGAAGAATCTTGAAATCAGAATTCTGCAGGTTCCCTACCCCTTGAGTAAATTATTACTGTCGTACCCGAAAGCTCAGTAGGGGCAAGAATGTGAGGCCCTATTGTCAGAAAAGCTTATTCTGAAAACAGAGACATTACTGCTCGCAATCAATCTGGGGAAGGAAATATTAAGCCCTGAAAAATCTCGGAAGGCTTGCTTCAGACTGCGATGTGGAAAGATTTATTATCATCTCCCTTAATGGAGGCTGTATGATGGAGTGGATATTATGGTTTATTGGGCTTGTCCTGAGCTTAGAGTGTGATTAAACTTGCACATCTATGTTTTGCTAGTGAGAGTATATATAATTACAGTGTGTTGGAAAACCATTTGACAATATTAAGTGCAAGAAAAATTTTAGTACTGATTGGCTCAGTATTCCTATTTCTAGTATATTTCCCCAATAAATAAGCTGAAACAAGGAGTAAGCTAAGGTCACAAAGATGTTCAATCATAGTAGTATTTATCTTAATGGAAACTGAACACATTTTCATTCCTTAGTAATTGTGGAATTGAAAAGAAAATGTAGTGTATACAATCAATGAAACAAAATGCAGTAACTAGAAATCATCAGTACGAAGACCATAATAACATGCCACTTGACTGTTCTTATATGTCTCAATGAAGCTTCTAACTTGACCTGATGTAAGTGAACAAATCTGACCCTTGTTAAGTGTTGCTTACTTCAGAAAATGGCACCGTCATCCACAAATTTGCACAACCCTGGTGTTATTCTTTTATTAATACCTTGTCTTACCCGATAGACTCCTGAATATTTAATCGATCATTGCATTCTTTAGTGTTATTTACTAAATATTTCTCAGACCCATACCCTTTCTCTCTGTTTACCACCTACTCTGATATACTAATATCATCTTCTTTAGACTATTGTAACAGCTTCCCAACTGATCCCTCAGCATGTTAGCTCCTACAGATCTATTCTCCGCAAGTAGTGGAAAGATCTTACCAAAAGTAAAAATCTAATAACATCCTTATTATATTCATATTGTTCTTGGTGTTAAGACAAAAAAACAAATAACTGTACATAATCATATTCTGCCACTAGGGATTTTACTGAGGTAATTTGTTTTGTCATTTTAAGCTACATAATTTTAACCTAGATAAGTCCTATTAATTTTTCAGCTCTCCCCTTAGCATTTCCTTGCAGGGTAAATCCATATTACCTTTCTGAATAGGACAGAACACACTGCCGTTGCCTCTTTTTCAGGGTACTTGTCAGAGCAGCAGTATAACAACTGATAGCAGAAATTTTATATCTGTATTTGCCTTCCATACTAGATTGTCAGTTCTATGAGGGCAAGGACCTTCCTAGGAAGGAAAATTTTGATAGTAGTAGCTCATATCTATTTTGTCTTAGTATATTCCAGGTGATGCACAAAAGTATATTATGTGCATTATTTCATTTGTTCCTCAGAGCAACCCTATACATTAAATAGTATACTATTGTGCTATTGAAGCTACTGAGGTATAAAATTATCAAATGACTGACCTTAAATTACACAGATTATAGGGGATCTGGATTCAAATTCAGGTTGTTCCAACTTCAGGTATCCTGTTTTTAGTTTGCTACACTGACTTTTATAATTAAGGTACTGATATTGTGGGTGGTCTTGATCCCCATGGTTTCTCAAGTATTTCAGATGTAGTCTTAATGATAATGATAACAAATTGTCATTAAGGTTTTTTCCACCCTCAATCAATGTCTTGCCCATGTGGGGATGAGGAAAAACTTCCTCTTCAACTCAGAAGGTTCACTGAAAGATCAACTCACAATAAGGCAGATTAATAAGAGAGAGAGATTTATTCACTACATGCATGGGGATAATCACGGATTGATTACCCAATTTCCCAGTGGAGTGCAGAATTTTGTATACCCTCATTTTGGAGGGGAGAGGGAGATGAGGAATGCAGGTAATTCTGTTGAGTGGCAATAACTGGTTGCTAGGGAAGATGAATAAATACTTGGGAAAATGAATGAATGGGGGGAAACAGGCTAACTTGTAAATGATTCTCTTTGGAAACTAAATTAACCTGAAGATAGATATTATCTTAAAATGGTTTGAGTCAGTTCTGGTTGCAGTCTTAGTCTTCTTTCCTGAAATATATTGAGATAACAGGGAGGGGAAGGGAAGTCAGTCAATCATTCTTTTTGATGGGTCTGGTTTTATGAAGAAAGAAAGCCCCTTCCAATGCCTATTGATTTCCAAGGGACTTGAATTCAAAATACTCTTTATATTAAGGAGTCATATTTTGTGGTGAAATTTCCTGAGGTTCTTCATCATTAAGGTTTCTCCCACTCTCAGTTGATGTCTATTGTAGTCTCTCTGAATAAAGTCAAATAATTAAATAAGTATTTGCTTCTTGGGGTTTTTGTAATAATAATCCTATCACAAAATAAAATTACATGTGACCAAACTTCTAGTTAAATATATGGTCAGTTTGTATGAAAATGAAAAATGGAGATTTCCTATTTTCATTTTTGGAAACTTCATAAATTTTAGCAGTGAGGCATAAGTGTAGGCATTTTCTCTTGGTTTGCTTAAAGGTATGAACATCTTTTAAGTCATTTAAAGAATAGTTTGGTACCTAGTTGGGCAGTTAAACATTTTCAAATTAAATAATGAAATCTTTTTATATCTTTGATTTATAATTTTTTTAAAAGGTGTCTCAATGTTCATGTATTGTAATCCTCTTGTCGTAGCGTTGTTTGTACATCCTTTCTCATTGTGTGAGGTATGTGTCTGTTGGGGTACAGTTGGAAATAGAAGAGAAAGTCTGTTCATTTGTGTTGTCAAATTGTTTACTAAAACTTTCTACAGTTATATTAAATTTGTGACATACTAGAAATTCATTTTATTTTTGAGAGCATAAAACTACACAAAAGCATACAATGTGCACATTGCTGATATTAGCAAACATGAATTTGTTATAGCCCAACCATGTTCATTGCCTCCTGCTCAAGAGAAAGCCAATATACTGAGACAGCAGGGGTTACAGCGGAGGACGAGTTTAATATTGCAGATGCCATGTGAAGACGTAGGAGGAAGTTCTCAAATCCGCCTCCCCAAGAATTTGGGAGGAAGGGTTTTTAAAGATAGTTTGGCAGGCAAAGGACTAGGCAATTGACTCTGCTAATTCACTGAGTTTGGGGTGGAACCATAGGGGTGTATAAACTGTCTTCTTTGCTGAGTCAGTTCTTGGGTAGGGGTCATAGTATCAGTTGAGTCAGTTCTTTTGTATGGGCCACTGGTCTGGCAGGGGGGGGATTCCACCAGAATTCGGGGCCCACAAGATATCTCAAAAACTAGCCTTAAGTTTCACAAGGGTGATGTTATCTATGGGAACTATGAAGAAAGCTAAGAATCTTTATGACCATTAGTTAGCTATATGACTCCCGAGTAGTAAGTAATTATGGGAAAACAAGCTGGGCAACAGTGGCTGCTTTTATGTATATATTTCCCCTACCACAGTTTCCACCTTGTGGCCCTTCATTAATTTTATAGCAGGTAGTTTCAAATTGATGAATCCTACAGCTCTTTAGTAGTACTGTACCCAGCACACTCAATAAGTAGAATGATGACTGCCAGGTCTGTGTTGAAAAGAATTGAGCACAGTTATTGAATCTGCTCCTGGGTACACATTTTACTTACATTTCTCTGGGTGCTACTTAACTATCTACACTTTGATTAAGCAAAATTTGTCCGTCTTTCGGACCAGTGTGTATTATAGATTTTAGAAAGCCAGAGACATTTATTTTTCTGTACTATAAATTAAGAACATGTCTTATACTTGAGAAAATTCCTTTTTTTTTTTGGTAATACTAATCTGACATGGTTTTAAAATAATGTGTTATTAGGCAATAAATTTTGGTAACCTATTAGAAACAACAATCTATCATACATTATCAAAAATATTCAGTTTAGATATTGCAAAAAAGTAAAAATGGAATCAAGTTTGCTTGCGTCTTTGTGTGTGTGTATTTAAAATACATATATGTTTTCACATTTTAGCACTATTTCATCATGTGCATTATAGAAACATAAACCTTTAAATTATTCTAAAATTATGAAGAGTTTATATCATATTATGAAATTTAAAAATTATTTATAATACATAAGAATATGACAAGTATTAAAATATCTTTATGGAAAAAATGTCCCATTTGAAAGAGTTGTCTGGTCTATAGTCTCTGAGGTTTTATTCTTCTGTTAATGCTTACTTCTTGTTATTGCTGAGCTTTATCTTACAATTTTATTACTTTTTTCACTTTTAATTAATGATATTTTACTGTTCCTTCTGGAGCCTTTTAGACAAGGAGACGATTTAATAATAAAAAATGAGTAAATTTTACTAGAAAGAAATGTGTCTTGAAAAGAAGCCATTTCTTTCAGCTTCGGTATGCAGAGCTAGAACTGTGTGAATCACACTGTGTTCAGTGAGATCAGCTGAGTAAGGACTTATCAAGCAATATTAATATTTTACTCTGCCTTTAGGTCATTTTTCAGCAAATAAAGATGACCACCAAAGGTGAATGCTGGATTGTGTATGGTAAGAACAATGAGATTTTGTTAGGATGTATCACAGTAAAAGTTGAACCAGATAATGTTAAACAGATAATGAAGACTTTCTTAATAAAAGAGAGAGAACCAGTACACCATCTAAACTCAAGCTCCCTGAAAGAGAGGTGGGAGAGTTCTAAGAGCTATGTGGGTGTTGGGGAAATTGTAGACTGCTTTTGCTAATTGGACCTACTCAGAGGAAAAGAAAGCTTTCTCATATCTTCATGAAAGGAGGTAATTTTACAATTTGGAGAAAGGCAATCACATAGTTAGGCTTTTACCCTCCTGCAAAGGAGATTCTCTTCCTTGAACATTACATTTCAGAGGGCTGGCCTCAGGTCCTTGAGAAAGACGGGCTTGGGTTGCGAAACCAGTTAGAGGCTTAAAAAATATTTATATCTCAAAGGGAGATAAGAAGAATTTATAACTACTATTTTTCAAAATTAAATGCTCTAAGAAAAGAGAGGTCAGGGCCTAGAATCTGAAAAAAAGTCTCTTTAAAGTTTAGTCAATTTGAAGGAAACGTTGGTCACATAATAATGATGGCGACATTTTATTTTTCTACATTGTTTTATAATATACATATATATGAATTATCATTTTAAGACAAATGTTGATAGATGAAACAAAGGCTCAAAGACCTTGACAATTCCTCATAATCATATACCTTTGATATAATCATTCAACCCCAAAATCACAATGCTACTATCTTTCATACTTGTTTTTATTTCTATTTTTTTGGTAAATATCTGAGTGAGACATAACTGTCTCGCTTTGGAAGAAGATGCTTTTTATTCTTAATTTTACCTGTTCCATCATTGTGCTCACCTTTCTGGGAAAAGGAGCATGAAATTGAACATTGTATTTATTTTTATTTCTATCACACTAGCTATCTAGAACTAGGTTATCTAATGGCACACCACTTACACTTCGACATTCTGAGCTGGGAAGAGATTATAGCATAACTGATCTTTTTTTTTAATTGACACATAATATTTGTACATATTTATGGGGTACATAGTGATGTTGCAATATATACATAATGATCGGTCCTAGGTAACTAGTATATCTGTCATCTGAAACTTTTATCATTTCTTTTTGTTGGGAACATTCAATATCTTCCTTCTACTATTTGGAACTATATAATATATTATAATTAACTATAGTCTTTTTTTCTGGGAATATCAGACATGGTCTAGCTATTCTTGAGAAGTACTTCCATTAGCACGTGAATCAGAAGAAAGCTTGCCACCCACTGAATCAGCATGAGAGTCTCAGAAATGCTTGAAGGCTCTCTGCCAAGTACTCACTCAGACCAACTTTGTAAAGCTCTGTGGATCTGATAAGAGGACAAGACAGTACATCTGCTTGCTATTTTTAAGCAAGCATAAAAATAATGAGCAAAGAAAGTTCATGGATACCATTATGATAGCTGGGACTAAATAATATTTGACATTAGTGGCTTGAGTTTATCACAGCCTCTTATTAAAAATCTCTGCTTTGAGGATGAAGAAAACTACAGGAACCCCGTACATTATGATGCCTTCAGTATATGAAACATTATAGTCAAATGAATTATTTTTACTCTTAATTTGTGCATAGATAAAATTCTATCAAAAATAAAATGGGCTTTACCCATCCAAATCATTGGAAACTGAACATTTTTTAACTTGGATTTTATAACTTTATAACTTCAGAGCATACAGTTTTTGAATGTGTAAGACTTTTGTGAAACAAAACTGTAAATAACTGTCTTTCTTCATAATTGCAACAAGTGATTTTACAGATCAGCAACAACTGGAATGCGAAACAGGTCATTATAGTCAAATAAACATTTTGAGCTCTTTAGGTCCATGAAGCATCCTCACTGCAGTGTACCTAGTGAGTAGAATGAAATATCTGAACAAATATATATATTATGGCAAAATTTATATTTTCAAATCCCTCTTGTATTCAGTGATTAGCCAAATATCTTTTTAATAAATAGACACTCAAAATGCATGTTAAATAAATTATTAAATATTAAATAAATGAATAAACAAATTAAATGAAAAGAAAATTTGTTTACTCAACAAATATTTATTGAGCCCCTATTCTATGTCAGAATCTCTTCTAAGCATTTTGCGTTAGGGAACAAAATTGACAAAGATACAATGCTACGTTGCATAATTTGACACCCATATTATCAAAATTGTCAACAAAATGATGCTTCAATTTTTAAAATTAACTATACGGCCCCATAGAAAATTTTTTGTTACCTACAGCAATGGGAGACATTAGTGTAGTGAGCAACCATACAGTATGGTGCAAATATGACTTTTACACAAAAATGAGGAGGAAGGTTAAAGAAATTCAAACCCAGACTAGGTTTTTTTTCAACCCCAAAACTAGATAATTATGAAACCGAATGGAAAATTGCAACTTAGAATTCTCCGTAAATCCTACAGAATAATCTCTGAGCACAATTTTATAGTAAATAAAGTGGATTTAGAACAGGTTTGGATATATGATAGTGCCTCTATACTTTTTTGTTTCCTTTTTTATACATGGGGAACCTCTAAGATGATCATGTCACCATAGTTGCATTACTCCTCAAACTTACTCTTAAATAAGGACTTACCTAGTTAGACAAAACTGGGCAATTTTTGTCATTTAGAAAGTACAAAAAATTTAATGTAGATGTTTCCATTGTCATTATACATATAACATTTTTAATACAGTTTCTGGAAGTTAAAAGTAGGTCAAAAAGGTAATTATTATTATAATTATTTCTGTGATTTTTATTGTTAGTATTCTTAAGATAAAATTAATCTTTCCAATGAAAAAAACTTAAGGCAGTAGAATATCAAATTGTTATGTTTACAAATTGTTTAAAAGCCATAGAAATTATTTAAGAACCAGTTCATATATTATCAAATTTTAATCTAGTTACTTTTTAAAAATATAATTACTTCCAATGACTTCGGAATCTCTATCACCAAAATTAAATAACAAAAATACAAGAGAGTAAATATTTTTCTCTTCTAACATACTTGCAAAGAATACTAGAAATCAATTCACATGTATTTTTTCTTTTTATTTCTATCCCTCATGACAATTTTTAATGTAACCCTTCAAGTAAATATTCATAAATTATTGTCCTACCAATTTTCTCTGCTCTCAAAATATTTCCTGAATGATAGCAGTTTTGTAATTTTTTTGTGTGAAATGAATGTGCCCTGATCATAATTTTTATCATATCTCTAATCTCATTAATAACAAAAATTTGATAGATTTGAGATTTACTTGCATAAATAATGGAATATTACAAATACAAAATGATTAGTAACAGAGTCCCTAGAATTATACCCAAATTGTTCACTCAGGAATCCTTTTTAATTTTTCAACCATTGGCTCAGTTAATATTTTTAAAGCAATTGCTATGTGCCTTGCTTTTTTCCAGGCTGATGACTTTCTTAAACATTAACTTAAGAATAAGATGATAGAAGAAACTTAACTTTGGTTTTGATGAGTGAAAAGATGCTTCCTAATGAAAATCCATATTTAGTTATAGGAGTCCAGGGATAAATATCTAGACTTTTTTCAAAGATTTCTTTCTTGTTATCAGCTATTCAAATTTTGTTAAATAAATAAGTTAGTAAATAAAAACTAACTCAGAAATCAGTAACAGTATTATATGATCATTGAAAAACATTACATACAAAATTCTTATCAAATTTCTGTAATTTCTGTAATTTCAGATCACAGAGTAAATGATTAAACTAGAAATGGATACTTACAATACAAAAGTAAGGAGAATATTTGCATTAATTTAAAAAATTATACCATAATGCTAATTTTATAGTTCAGTGGAAAATTATCTTTATTGTCTTTATAATTATACCTTTATGAATAAAAATTATAACTTCCTAATTTAAAAATGAGTTACCTTTGTGTATTTCTTAAATGTTCAATGCTTATTCTAAAAATATTTCTTAGGATACATAATCTGGTATTAATATCTGCATCATTGTTTGAAGTAAAAAGTATACTATTAATTCTTCATTTAATTCCAAAGCTTTGGCAAGCTCTACAGTTCTGAAGTAATGTAACATGCTACAGACGACAAGATGGCATTGTAAGCAAGGCATTTCTATCAAGTTCTGGTCATATCATCTCCATTTCCAAATAACATAACGTATACTTACAAATAAGATCATTATCCCAACAAATAATCATAGACATAGAATAAAGACAGATATAGTTAGGTTGTCTGAGAGGTTAAGTTATATAAATAGTTCTTCATAGAACTATGTCATATGTAAGTATTAAAAAGAGACTATATATTATATAAATAATGTGAAGAATATTACATATTTTCTAAATTTTAATTACATTACATAATTATGCATTATATGTAAATTATGTAATGTATCATTACATACTAAGTTACGTATGTTATATGAACAGCTCTTCAGATAAATCACATACACAGTCTTTCATATAAATTACAATTTAAAAGGAAGAGTATTTAACTATACAGATGGATGTGTAAGTAGACAGCAACATTATATTCAACAGTGATTTTAGATACCATATCAAGGTATACTTCTTCATGACAATGCACCATTATATATCAGGTTCAAACATATAGCTAAAGAATAAATTTACAATTACAGCAATAATTATGTTAATACAATTGCAATTATTTGGATAATGCTGTACCCTGGGTTTTCCAGAGGGACAGAACCAATAGGATATACGTGAAAGGGAGTTTATTAAGAAGAATTGGCTCACACTATTGCAAAGGTGAAGTCCCACAATAGGTGGTCTGCAATGTGGGGAATGAGAAAAGCAGGTAGCATGGCTCAGTCCAAGTCCAAAAGCCTCAAAACCAGGGAAGCTGACAATGCAGCCCCAGGTCTGAGCGCCCCTGGAGACTGCTGGTGCAAGTCCCAGACCCCAAAAGCCAAAGAACCTGGAGTCTGATATCCAACAGCAGAAGGAGAAAAGGCAACTCTGTAGAAAGAATACTTAGATGTGGTTATACCTTTTTTTCCCTTCGATTTTTTTGATTTCAAAATATTATGGGGGTATAAACATTTTGGTTATGTGAATTGCTTTTGTACAGTTTGAGTCAAAGTTATGAGTGTGGCCATCATCCATATGTTGTGTATTGTACCCATTAGGTGTGAATTTATCGATCAGGCAAGCTTCAAGCTGATTTCTCTTCTGACCCTCATTTAATTCATGTGGAACCCTGCTTCTTTACCTCTCCCATTTGTTCTAAAAGGTCCAACATTGTTGGAATAGTAACCTCGAACCTTGCTACTAATTCACATGTAGGTTGAGATGGATTTGTTTCCATTACAGTTTTCAGCTCATCATTATCCACCTTTGCCTCAGGTTGCTCACATGGCTCATTTTCAAGATTAAAATCGCCAGAATGGAATCATTGATGGACTGTGTGCTCATTAGCCACATCCTTTACAAACAGATATTGGAAGAAATATCGTTGATATTTCCATCTGTCCGCGCAGCGTTGGTTTCATAATGGAACTCATATTTGAAAATGACACGAATTTTTTACTTATTCATGGTTTCACAAAAATTGCTAGATAATCATAAGCCAAACCATGTATTTGAAATAATGAGGATATATACTCACAGTAAAAATAAAACAGGAGATGTCCAAGTTAAACATCAGAGATGTCACCCGTCGAACTTAATACTTGTGGAAATTGGACATTTCATACTTAATGACCTAATAAAATATCTTGTTTTCCTTTGGAAAATACCCAGTGGTGGGATTGCTGGATCAAATGGTAGATCTACTTTTAGTTCTTTGAGGTATCTCCATACTACTTTCTATATACTATTATATATGTATAAGATATTCTTGAAAATAATAGTTCTGGGAAAATTTCACAGTTGTTACATATTTTCAACATTATAATAAAATTTCTTTCAAATTCTCTTTGATTTTTCATGTCAGAGATCAACATGCAACAGTGGCCAGATTTGTAGCTTTTCTAATACTGCATTCTACATTAAAATTTTGATATTCCAGTTTTGGATATTTATATCATTTTGTGCTTCAAGATACAAATCTAAAATCAATTCCTTCATGAGAATTTTACTCTGATCACTCTGTTCAACTCTATAAACTGAGATCAACCTGTTCATTATCTCATTACACGTACCACTTTTGAGAGCCAAAATAAAGAATACTGATTGTGAGTTGGGCTGGGACTACAAAAATCTAATCATACAAATAGAATCATTGCTACATTCAGTATCTTTTTTCTTTTAGCAACATTTAGGAAATAAGAGAGAAGATCTTGCTACTTCCTCTTTAAAGACTATGATGCTTTGATGGAGTTCAACAGTATAGTTGATAAAGGGAAAAAACACTAAATAATAATGACAGTATATATATTTATTGTTTTCAGAATCCATATAATAAATAATCTTTTTACACTTTAGAGTCTTTGAATAAAGTCATGATGGTATCAACTATGGCCAATGATAATAATCCTTTTCTCTAAAATTGTCTGAATTGACCCTAAAAAATCTGTTGAAAGTCATTTAATGACAAAAATGTATTATCTTTATGTCTTTTTTTTGGCATAATTGGAGCATGTAGAACTAGGAAAATGAAAATAACTTAAATTAAGTATCTATATAACTAAATATTATGAAGTTGAATTAGCAATATAATAAAATACTAGAATATTAACAAGAAGCCTTTACCACAGAAAGGTAAGAAATATTTATTATCAAGTACTGCTATTATAATAATTTTTATTAAGTAAGCTAATGAAGAAGCAAATATGTGTATCTCAATGGACTATAAATTATGTATGACTAAAATTAAAAAAATAACAATCAAGTAGGATTTGAAAGGATACTTTTTTAAACTGAGAAAGTTTTCTCAGATTAAAATCAATCTCATTCTCAATTATAAATCTTTAAAGTCATTTTAATTAAACAGATAGTAGATAATTATGTTTTCCAACTGCACTGTATTGTAAATTGCATTCAATACAATTAGATATGGAAACATTACAAGTTTTAAACATTGAAAAGAGAGAAAGAAAGCAATCTCAATTTATGTTTATGGTAATCATCTACTTGGAAAACTCAAAGAGAACAACTGCAAGTATATTAGAACTAAGAAGACAGTGTGATAAACTGATCTTTCAATTAACATGAACATATCACAATCAATTTTTGGATTAGAGTGATAAAAAATTAAAACTCATTGAGGAAAAATGGTTCTACTTACAGTAGTGTCATATTCTAAAAATAAATGCAAATAATCTGATACTCTTTTCTATAATAGGCTAACACCATGAAAATAAATACTATCAGGACCTAGAATTTAGTTAAGTGTGTAGCCCAACAAAGCAAAGTTGATTCAGAAATATTCTGACAGCATCTTATCTGTCATAAAAGTCAGCTGATTTATAGGTGAACATGCCATACTAATCTTTAAGGCAGAAATTGTATCCCGTAAGTAGGGAATAAATATAAATCAATATTTACATAGAATCATCAGGAAATAACAAGTTCTATAAGGCCAAATTTTCTAGATGGTAAGTATTATGAAGATGTTGACATGTCAAATTAAATTTCGAGAACACTTATTGTGTTTCACTTCAATTTCTGACAATTTACAATCACAAATGTGACATCATTGTGAATTTCAGGTAGTTTGACCATCTAGAGTTGAAGATACAATTATCAATAGGCAAACTATGATACTTAGAATTATAATAAAAACATGCATTTTTTATAGTTCAAAGGTAGAAAAAATTAATTCTGCTGGTGGACAAGTCCTCAAAGTCCCCAGATAAGAAGAGAAAGTTCAAGATTTCAGTCTTAAAGGTTGAATACCACATTGTTGCATAGTTTCTGTTTTGAGTACCTTTTGGTTTAATTATATTAATAATGATATTCATATATTTTTCCACGCAATTGGATACTTTCTAAATTATTGTAATATCCTATATATTAATGAATAGAGATATATTTACAGAATTTAGGCATGTCTAGTTGAATCTGATATATTTTATAGATTAAAAAATTAGTGTCTTGAGCTCTTATAGAGACGGTTAAAATTATTAGTGAGTTGACGGGCACTTGAGTTGTTTCCTCAATCATAAGAAATGACGACGATCTAGTACCTCTTACACTCTCCTGGACTAAACTCAGGCCCATCATCCAAAGTGAGGCACCACAAGAGCAGAAGAATGGGGTCCATCTGTACTCGCCATCAAATTGGTACTAACTGATCAACACTAGGGTGATCACATGGCAGAAATGCTCTCCAGGGATTGGGGGGATGGGGGGCGAATCTACAACTAGGGGACACGGGGAGCACTAAAGGGAGGGAAGGGCACGCCTTTAACCTGCATTTGGGGAAGGGAAAGACATGAAGTGTAACTAGAATGTTTGTACCCTCACAATACCTTGGAATAATAATAAAAAAAATAAAAAAATAAAAAAATAAAAAAAAGCAATGTATATATTGACAAATTTTTATATAAACATCAAATGTACCCATTATGCTTCATGTAGGATGAACTAAGAATTTCACTTTAATCAAATCAAGCATTGCATGCATTCCTTACCATACTTTGTAAAGTAGTAATTTCAATTGGCTTCTGACACACACAAAAAAAGATCTTATTTTTATCTGAAAATAATGTTTGCATCAGAAAAATGCAAACTTAATAACAGCAGGTAAACTTAGCCTTTAACAGAATTTCACCGAGTTCCTATGGGACAATAAACCTAGTTTTCAACAACTGTTCAAAGAAATTTTAAAACATAATATATTCTCACAATTTTTCTGAGGTGCACTTTTTGCTAACTACTATCAGAGTTAATGTGATCCTATTTCTCTGGAGAAATAAAAATGACTTGTTCTAAAATTTTTCAGTTTATAAATACAGTTACCTATTCACGTAGACAGGCTAATGTGGAAAGTAAGTTATGAGCAACACCAAAAAGAATGTCAATTATAGCAAGGAAAACTCCAGCATCCCTTGAAATAAGAATGGGGCAGGGTTTTCCCATGTCAAGTGCATAATAAAATCACTCTGTTTCAGAGCATGTATACACACACGTGATATTTCTTCTCGTAAACCCCTACAAAGGTAAGAGCAATAGATTAATGTGTACTAATTCCTCTTTTATTCTAGGTTTTGGTTGCTAAACTGTTTTTGAGAGAAGAGGTGGAAGTCGGCTGGGGAAGGAAAGAAGCAGAATGAGAAACTGAGTCCCAGGCTGTCTCTGCTCCTTGAGACCTCCACTCAGCGTCTGTCTCATGCCCTTCATCTATGGCTAACACTTCCTTCTTCTTCCCCAGTTCTCTAAGTTCAAGGTGTCACAGATTTGACCACCCCTCTGCTTTTTTCTTTATCCCTTTATTCCAGTTACAACCCCAACAGGAGAAGAGGAGACAGACTGTGGAGGGAAAAAGTGGTTGAAAGGTGAGAGAAAACATTTTTTTCCCTCCACAAAACCTGCAGTTATATGCAAATGCAGGGATAATCATTTGAACTGTGGTTAACTGTATTTCATTGAAACGGAAGGTTCAATTCATTCAAATGTCATTAAGTACATTCTATGGTTCTTTATGTTATTATAATAACTTGGGTCCTTTCCTAATAAAAAACAAAATGAGCTCCTTATGTATATTAACATAGTTTTAGTCATTATCAAATATTTTTATTTATATATTCTCCTTCACAAATTAAGAAAGTTCAATTGTAAAACACTGAAATACTCATAATGTAATTTAAGGCTTCAAAAATCAGCGTTTTCTAGAATATGTCCTATACTTTGTGCTTTTTCAATTTAAGGTCCAATCTCTCTGGGCTATACTGCTTCTTTTTACCTTAAGAGGAGATCTAGCTCAATAGCAACATTCTCTGAATTTTCATTTTCTACACTCATTATACCTCTCAATTTAGTCTAACAAACATCCATGCCAAGCTCTGTCGACAAGTCTCTCCACGCAGGGCACCAATGCTAAATGCTTTGGGAGATGGGAAGACGACTCCTGCCCTTTCAAGGAACTAAGGAAACACAAAGATATATAAAGATAACCGTATGGAATACTTATGGACGCTAGAAAATATATGGAAGTGTTGTCGTGGAAACAAAATGGGAAGAGATTAACTCATTTTAGAGGCAGTGACACTTGAAGGGGGTCTCGAAGTATAGGTAAGATTTTAACATCTGAAAGTTTTCATTAATTTTTTTTAATATCTCGTGTGGATTATGCATTTCCTACATGGCAGGCTTAGACAACAATTAGAAATAGAACCATCTTCTGTAAAAGGAAAACAGGAAATTTCTTCAAGATAAATCCTACAGGCAAGTCTAACATCTCTGACAGCAGCAGAGTAGGCGCAGTAGGGATAAAAGTAGAAAAGTCAAACAGTCTATTCCTTCGACCAGCATTCATTGAGCAGGTTGTGTCAGCAGAACGCATAGAGGATGGTGACAAGGTCCCTGCTGGAAAGAAGCAAAGATGTGAGGAGGAAAAGTCCCAATTAAGCACGGTGTCTGTGCATGGGGTGGTGATATTCGCAGGCACAGAAATATTAGGATATCTCCTAAACTGCATTTGGCAAGAGTAGTCAAGAATTCCAAGGGTGGTGATGAGGGAAAGAAAATAAAAGTCAAGAAAACACACAGGGATAGGTGAACAGAGTAGCAAGGAACGGACGTGAGAGGGACATAGTGAAACAGCATTAACAGGAAGAGCAGCACTTACAAGACTGAAGAGAAACTAAGGATACGGCCAGAAGGAAGCTGAAGGACTGTGTAGGGAATGAGAGGAACAGAAAACAACAACAAAACGCGAGATGAGGCTAGAAGGAGAACAAAAAGAAACAGAACTGAGAGGGAAAAAAGTCGTATGTAGCAAACCAGGAGGAAAAGTTACTTAAAATAGTCTACGTGCTACAAGGGCAAACATATAGCACTCTAAAGAAGTAAACAATCAGACTAATCAGCAGAAGCGTTTGAAAAAAGGTACCTTTAAGAAAAGTAAATAAAAATTAAAATAGCCTTGCTTAAGAGCAGGGTCATAGAAGCCCATTTTAGCTATTACAAAGAACTGAATGGATCAAAAAAAAAGCAAGCGCCAGTCTTAGGAATTACAATATTATGAAACTGATGAGGTTTTTCAGAGGATTACTAAACTTTTCAATAACTGATATCAGGTTATGCTCTTCTGGATTTACAGTGTTCCCCTCACGCCAACCGATATTTTCCTAAAGGATCTATTGAGAAGAGTAACAAGAGGGACAGTGACCCCAACGACTCAGTATTTTCCCCACTGTGATCGCTAACAGGTGTTGGAAGATCCTGACAGAGTCAAGAAGTTGAAAATTGTTAACAACCTCAGGTTCGGATGACTGTTACTTTTTAGCTGAACCACGCTTATAGTCATACATTTAGTGTCTTCGTTTTTTTTTTTTTCCTAACTAAATTGGCAAAAGGCACTTGCAGTTGCTCTCAGGTTTCAGAATATAGTAAAAAATGTGCTAAAATTAAGAAACTTATGTAACGAAAAATACCTTATAACTCAATTCTTGGTTAATTCATTAAGTGCTGCTTAGTGCAACACATAACTTAGTTCATTCATTTATATTTGATGCCATCGGCTTCTGGCAAATCGTTATTCGGTATTCAACAGTAGTTATGATAAAAACTGAAAAGGACATGAACCCCTTCGTGTCATTTGTGGGTCAACTGAGCCTGAGGGTGATCACCAGCCCTTCTCCCCATGAGTAATTATTACTTCCAAAGTGCTTCCATTCTAATCCAATTCACTCAGGAAGTATTTTCTTGATGTTCTGCCATGTGCCTTGTCCCCTGGGAGAGATAAAGGCCATAAAGAAGAAAGGGGAGGTGCAATGGCAAAGGGGTGGGGTACTCCAGGAATACGGGGGTGTCTTGGTCTGGATACTCCTCTGCCAGCCATATTCCTCTGGGTTACCTTCTGTACACACGCAGCCCCCACAAGCCTACGGTTGGCCTTCTAATCTTCGCGTCCCCAGCAAAAGATCTGACCTCTACTGATACTCAATACACGTTTGCTGACATAGGTGCAAGAAGGTGCGAACCAAAGGATGAAAGAACATGTCTGAGTGCTCATAGACAGCTCACGGCAGAATCAAGTCTAGGTAATCACTCCACATTCAGTAACACCAGTGATCTCTTTAGAAGAATTATGATTTTTTTTCCCAACAAATCAGGTACGTGAATGAACATATTCAGGTTATTTACTATAAGGATTGCTCACGGTCCATCTTGCTGGCAAGACTCTCACAGGTATAGCCTTCTTACCAGCAAGGAAGGTAAAAGGACCCATGATTTCCTATTTTGTGAGACACACATATTACCCAGATGTGCAGAGATCCCATCAGTGCCTTCTGCCATCAGATGGCACACTGGCCCACAGCACTGTGTAATCCCTGGCCACTGTCCAAATTCTCTGACCTTGAAGGAGAGGAGGAAGGAAATTGATATGTGCTGACCCTGAAAGCACTGAAGGACTAGGGTTTTACCTGTACTGTTTTATTTAATCCTATAAATAGGTCTTCCCATCATTGATCATTGTACCCATCTGATGAGTAACCTGGGTCTAGAAAAAGCAAAATATAACTACTCTCCAGCTACAGAGCAGGTACAGGCAGGGGCAGACTTGAACCCAGGTTTGTCAGACTCAGAAGCCGTTTCTCTCTCCGTCTCTCTGCACCACAGCAGCGCATGGCTCATTTCCAGAGCCCAGATCTCTTGGGGAGAGCTGCATTGCTCTGGGGGTCCTCCTCGAGAACTGCCAGCGGTGGAGACCATACTGAAACAGTGACTCGAGGGTCTCAGAAGAGACCAGGGCCCAGAACGTTTTCTGCCACAAGAGGAAAGTTATTTTCCCCTTTATCATGAAAATGAATACACTAAAAAATTGTCAGGGACTTCTAATCGGTAACATGATCTATAGAAGAAAAAAATAGAGCTTTCTCAAACAATGATGCTGGAGTTGTATAGATTCTACTGGCGCTGACAAGAGAAGCAACAAATCCAGTTTATAGAGAAAGGGCGAGAGCACATGTCCTGTTTTGAAATTAAAACACTTCCTCCACAGGCAAAAACTGCGGCTGCGTCACTGTCCCTTCCATGCGGAGATGTGGCAAAGTAACCTCAGTGACAGTCAAGTCTACTGTTACCTTAAAAAGCTTGACGCTTCCTTGTATAATTTCCGTCATGTTCTATTTCACACACGTGGTATGTTATAAAATGCATATATCTTTGATAGAATTCATTCCAGAAGGCAAATCTTAACATGCTACTTTTATTCAAAGAATGACTTTACAATATCTCTTCAAAAAGACAATTAAAAACAAATGAAATTTTACACATCATTTGCTCTATAATTAACATAGGACTAGGAGAGTTTGGAAGCAATGTATTAAATAGAAATAATTGGAAAATGTTTGCTTTATCTAGAGCAACACTGCAGGACAAGCCTGCGTGTGTGGCACAAATAATTATGTTATTTAAATTTCTACAGTAGTTCCAACTCTATAAAAGGCTACAAGGAACAGGAATATGATTTTCCTGGGACATGCTTACCTGTTAAGATATTATAAAATTTTAAAGCCAGTTGATAGCAGTAACAGGGCAAACCAAAGGAAACACTGTAAAAAACCCAACTAGACTTACTGGCTTTTATGTCTGTCTCCGTTGCCTTCTGAAGTACTTTCATGTCACCGCCCCTGATTGCAAAGGTTAGTAAAAATCAGGTTGTACAGAGCTGAGGAAAATGATCTGATTATCTGAATCAATTGTTTAGAGTCTACAGCAATAGAAATTCCCTGTGATTCACTTCTGCACGGATTCACTTACTGCACAGATCTTAACAATGACCGTATGGTCACGGAAAAAAGGAAAATTCGTTCGAATCTGTTATTTCATTAAGTAAAGCTGTGCCTACAGTCATTTCATTCTTGGTTCATCCAGTGGAATTTGGACAGAGAGACGTACCTCATTCTCGAATAAATCCAAGAGACCATCACAGATCAGTTCAACCAAGATGAGGAAATCATGCAATTGTGAAGTACAAATATATTTTCTAAAAAGTCACATACAGCTGTTTCGGGGCTGTATGTAGGATGAACTACAGGGTTAAAGAAATCTAAGTCTAATCACAGAAGCATTTTAATAAATTCAACGTCTTATTTTGTAGACATCAACATAAATACACCAACTGAACTCGGTAACAGCAAAAAATCTCAGAACATAATTTCTGCCCATGATTACCTTACAATCATGTACAAAGGGAGGCACGATGCTTTTCTGAATGGGAAAGTTGTTGGAGAGTCAAGTGCTCCAAACTCTCCCGTTGCACTGCATTTTTATTCTGCATCTGTATTTCCTGTTTGCTAGTGGCAGAATACTAATCTCCACTAATTCAAATGAAAGCCCCACAGAATGTGGCCCTCTCATTTTATTTAAACAAAAACTAGAGATAAGGAGCAAGTAAGGGACGGCCCACGAGATTGCTCAACCCCAGCCCTGCACTATTTAACAGAGAATTATTAGCTCTGCATGGTGACCATTCTTTTTTTTCCTCTAATGTTAACCATTTTTTTTTCCTCGAATGTTTCTGAATTCTGATCACAGCCCTTACTACAGTTTCTAACTTTGTACCCTCTTTTGCAAGCTTTCACAAGCCCCTTATTAGAGCCTGGGAAGGCTTCCTATCTGGTGCTCTGCCAGACGCTGTCCTTTTGGACACAATGCACTCAGGTTATTAGTGTGATGCGCATCACTCAGCAAGCTGTCTTACAATTTCACTGATCATCATCTAGTAAGACTGAATTGCTGCCTTGCCCATGGCTTTTAGATTTATATAATTAACCAAAATTAGCTTGATGTTTAAAACACAATGCCAGCCTACTCATTTATTTTTGGAAGAACACTTTAGTGAACACAATGAGTGGGCTAATTTGGAATTGCCAACTTAAACTGTCAAAGTTTTCCTATAAAATTACTATACTTAAAAAAATTCAAATTCTATTAAGGTGAATATCATTAAAAGAAAACCATGTGACAAAATAATCAGGTACCGTGTTATTTTCATCTTAGTTCACCATTATCTTTAACCAAGTTCCAGTTAGATATATTTTGCACAGTTCCTTGGGTATGCATTGTATATATTATACAGTTATTCCTGGAAAAGGATATAATGGTTTTAGTTACACAGCCCTACAAAACTATAGCATGCACAAAATGACATGTGTAAATTCTATCATTTAGAAGTTCTTAGTGTCAGACAAAAAATTTTAAAATGCCAACCGCATGCATCATAGAGAGTAGAGAGTACCTTGGTATAGAGCTTGAGTTTTTTGTTTTTTTTTTTTTTAAACACTTTTGTTTACATTATATCAAATTTACCTCTATAATGATCCATGAAAACATTTAATTAACTACATTTTTCATAAAGGGACTGAAGAACAGAAAACCAAAAAAATTTCCATAAAATCATTTTCATAAAAAACAGTCTGTAAATAGCACACAGAAAAGCTGAAATTAAAACCTAGCTCTTGTTATTTCTATTTCTAGTTCCATTAACATCCCTATACGAGTGATATCAATTTTAGAGTTTGCCAGACCTTATTTTGAATAATTTTAGGCAAATTCAAACTGCTCAGTAGCTCAGTTTCTTTCTTATAAGATTGTGATGATAATACCTACCTCGTAAGGATCTAGTAATATACAAATATCTTAATTATTAAAGCATATAATTAAAGCATACCTGACATAAAATAAGTGTTCTGTAAACGTTAGTTCACTCATAATTCAGTCATTTCTAAATTCATTCAGCCAATATTAATTCCGCATGGCTAAGTGCCCGCCAGGCACTGTTGCAGGCACTGGGGTGGGTAACCGGACAGCCTCTGCCCTCATAGAGCTGTCATTCTAGTAGGCATAAGCAGGAAGAGTGTGGCTGGTGGCATAAATGCCAACGAGTGGCCCCTCAGTCAACTTGCCCTCGCCCCACCACTGAGCACAGGGTAACGTACCAGCCGACTGCTCTGGAATCTATGAAAGGTTGTAAGATTCGAGTCCCACTCAGCTGTTTCACTTTGTCTCTTATTCACTATATCCGCTCCTTTCTTTTTTTTCTACCCCATCTTCCGGTCTCTACCATCTATGATTTAAGATGATATATTTCAAATTATGCCTAGTACAGGAGTTCACCAGGAAGGTGGCCAGGAATAGAGATGGCAGTGGCGTCACTCAGTCGTGCCTAAGTCAGAGCAGCCGCCTCTATTTGATCAGTTTTATGCCTTTTACTTAATATACTAGGCTTTCGGTACTAGATTCTAGTGTGAATAATATCAGTGCTAAAAGAGTGTTTGGAGGGAAAAAAGTGTACCAATTTAAAATATGTCTCATTCTTTAACAAGCTGATACACAGACAAAAGAAATGAGGGTGGGCTAGGGGGATTTAGTATATTAAAACAAACTTATGAGACATAAAAACAAAATGGCATTTATGTGGGTCTTGATTAGATCCTGGTTTGAACAAATCAGCTATAAATAGGCATTTTTGAGACATTTAAGGATATTTAAATATGAACTAGACCTGATATAATTGTTAATTTTATTAGGTATCAATCACTATGACAGTATTTTCTGTGGCAAAATATGCTTTTTAAGAGATGACTACTGAAATATTTAGAAGTAAAAAAGCTATGATCTGTAATTTTACTTTTAATATTTACAGCCAAAAAAGCCCATGATATAAAATGACAGTCAATAATTATTAATAAATCTTAGTGATCTGTGTGCATTATATACGTCTCTCGACTTCTTGTGCATTTGATGTTTTTCACAATAAAAAATTTTTAAAAATCTGGTATGCTAGGCCGGGCGCGGTGGCTCACGCCTGTAATCCTAGCTCTCTGGGAGGCCAAGGTGGGCGGATCGTTCTGAGCTCGGGAGTTCGAGACCAGCCTGAGCAAGAGCGAGACCTCATCTCTACCAAAAATAGAAAGAAATTAATT
>CAUYSK010120467.1:0-74299 GCA_963575035.1 Avahi laniger
AAATAATGCTAACAAGGTCTGAGTTTGTGTGATTAATTCTCCGGTTGGGGAGAAAGCTAAACATTCCTATCTTTTTGGTTTTTCCAAAACTTTTCTCTTCCCTAGCTTTGCTCACATGTTCCTGATGAGCTGGTGTTTAGAACTAATTGACAGTTTTAATGCTCCCCAGCTGGGCCACAGTCGCCTTCATTTATGTGGCTTTCCTTGGGCACCTAGTGCGTGCCAGACCTGGTACCAGTCCCGGGGACTCCAAGAGGAGCCAGACCTGTCCCCAGGCAGGACGATCGTGCTGACTGAGGTGTGTGAGAGGGTCAGACAGGACAAATGGTGGGGAGAGGACAGCAGGGGGCAGAAGCAGGGGGCAGCAGGGGGCAGAAGCAGAGAAACCTGGCAGCAGCACCCTTGCCAGAGGCTAAGATGCACAGGATGTTTAAGGGGTAAGCAAAGAAGTCTTAAACCGGACACATAGAGCTCCGACCATCAAATAAAAAGTACATAAATTGGACTTCGTCAAAATGAAAAACTTCTGTTCACCAGAAGATGCAATTAAGAATGTGAAAAGACAAGGCGCGGAATGAGAGGAGATATTGGCAACACATAGATCACGACAAAGATCTCACATCCAGAATATATATTTTTAACAAATCCTACATATCAATACTGGAAAGATAACAACCAAAAGATTAAATAAATAAAAAAGTAGATGATAAGAAAGAATATCTAAATAGCTAATAAAGATCTGAAAAGATGCTGGACTTCATTCCTCATAAGGAAAATGCAAATTAAATGACAATACGGTTCACGCTACCCACTAGAATGGCTAAAATAACCAAGACTGCCAGCACCAACTGTCGATGAGGCTATGGAACATCCAGAACTCTTCTTGGACCTTGGTATAAAGTGGGTCAATCACTTTTGAAATCTGTTTGGCAATATCTACTAAAATTAAATAAATGCATATTTTGCCCCAGCGATTCTACTCCTAGGGATATACCACCAGAAATGTCCATCATATAGCCATCAAAAGACACATGCAGGAATTTACAGGCTGGAGGTGGTGGCCTACGCCTGTAATCCTAACGCTTTGGGAGGTTGAGGCTGGAGGATCGCTTGAGCTCAGGAGTTTGAGACCAGCCTGAGTAAGAGCGAGAACCCATTTCCACAAAAAATAGAAAAATTAGCCGGGTGTGGTGGTGCACACCTGTAGTCCCAGCTACTCGGGAGGCTGAGGCAGGAGGATCACTTGAGCACAGGAGTTTGAGGTTGCTGTTGACCTATGATACCACAGCATTCTAGCCTGGGCAACACACCAATAATAAAACTCAAAAAAAAAAAAAAAAAAAAAGACTGAAAAAGATTTATATTAGTCTCAACTTGGAAACAACACGAATGTCCATCAAGAGCAGAACTGATAAATAAATGATAGTACATTCATACGTGGGAATGCTGCACAGCAATATGAATAAACTGGCACACATGACATGAATGCTGTTCATATATATTACGTTGTGTGGAAAAAGACAGACAAAAGAGGGCATACTTTTGAAAAAAACCTTTTTTATTGAGACGTAAGTCATATACCATACAATTCACCATTGTAAAGTGGCTTTTAGCATATTCACAAGGCTGTGCAACCACCGCCATTGTCGGTATCCAGAACATTTCATCACCACAAAAAGAAATTCGTTAGTCACTTTCCATTCTTCTTGCACCAGCCCCTTGGCAGCCGTGAATCTACTTTGTGTCTCTGTGGAGTTGCCTACTCTGGACATTCACACAAAAGAAATCCTACAGTATGTGGCCTTTGTGTCTGGCCTCTTTCACCCAGAACAATGTTTTCATGGTTCCTCTTTGTCGTTCTTCATTCCTTTCTGTAGCCAGGTAATGTTCCGTTTTATAGATATACCACATTTTGTGTATCCATCCATCAGTGGAAGCACATTTGGGATGCTTCTACTTATTGTAATAGTTATTATGAATAATCTACTATAAACCTTCATGGACGAGTTTTTGTGTGAACATATGTTTTCGGTTAGTTCTCTTAGGCATCTATCTAGGAGTGGAATTGCTCATTTAGTAACTCAATGTTTAACTTTTTGAGCAACTGCCAAATTGCTTTTCAAAGAGATTGTATCATTTTACATTCCCACCAGCAATGTAGAAGGGGTTCCAATTTCTCCACATCCTTGCCAACACTTGTTAATTTCTATTTAAAAAAAATTATAGCTACTCTAGTGGGTATGAAGCGGTATCTCATTTTGATTTTGATTTGTATTTCCCTAGTGATTAATGATACTGAGTATCTTATCGTGTTTTTATTGGCTGTTTGTATGTCTTCTTGGGAGAAGTGTCTATTCAGTTTCTTTGCCCATCTTTAAATTTGGTTATATGTCTTTTCGTTGTTGAGTTGTAGAAGTTCTTTAAATAGTCTAGATCTTTTTTAGATATGTGATTTGCAAATATTTTCTCCCATTCTGTGGGTTGAGTTGCCACTCTCTTGATGGATTCCCTTTCGTGTACAAGTCTTAAATTTTGATGAAGTCCATTTTATTTATTTTGCTTGTGCTTTGGACGTTATATCTAATAAACAGTTGCCTAATCCAAGGTCATTAAGATTTACACCTATGTTTACTACCAAGAGTTTCATAGTTTCAGCTTTCAGACTTTGAACCATCTTGTTACTGGTTATTGTTATTTTTTGTGTGCTGCTCTATGGCGTGAGGTAGGAGTCCAACGTCATTCTTTTGCATGCGGACATCCAGTTCTCCCAGCACCATTTGCTGATAAAATTATTTTTTCCCCATCGAATGGACTTGGCACCCCTGTCAAAAACCAGTCGATCATGGATGTGTGAGTTTATTTCTAGACTCTTGTTTCCAATCCATTGATCTCTGTGTCAAAGAGGGCATACTGTTTAATTCCATTTAGGTGGAGTTCAAAACCAGGCAAAACTAATTTATGGTGTTAGGAGGCAGAATGGTGTTTACCTCGTGGGGAAGGGCCATGAAGGGACATTTTGGGGTGTGGGCAATGCTCTATGTCTCAGTCAGGGTGGTGGGGGAAAGAACATCAAGTTATACCATTAAGACCTGTGCACTTTATGCATTTTATTATATTTGTTATATCCCAATAGAAAGAGAGGAAGGAAAAAGAGAGAGAAGGGGAAGAAAGAAAAGATGACATGTTCAGGAGGCAGGATGCAGAGTCCTTGGGGACCGAGGGGGTGTGGGAAAGAGCTACGGGGTCTCACAGGACGTGGCTTTGGTGGCTGTGGGCACTGCACCCCATGACGGAGAGCCCTGGGGGAGAAGTGGCTATAGGGAGAGAGGCTGGCTCAGCGTGGGGGCTGTTGAGCACAAAGTGGAGATGTCTGGGAGAGGCCGGATGCTACGTCTACAGTGCCCAGAGGCAGCAGCCTCATGGGACAGAGGGTTGGGGACCTGAGTAAGCCTGTGCGGGAAGAGCAGGTGGTGGAGAGGAGAAGCCGTGAGCCAGCCTGGAGCACTCAGGGCAGGAGGACCCACAGAGACTGGTGGTTGGGGCCAGGCCGGAGATGGGCACTTCCGGCCAGAGAATCTGCTGCAGTTGAGGACCAGGCGGAGAAATGTCGATTACAATCACGTGGGCTCAGAAATGCCAGCCCCCAGACTGACATGTGCACGCACACGTATTCATCTCACCCCTATGAGGACAGTGAAGGAAACCGAGGCACAGAGCTTGCCCAGGGTCAATGACAGGGCAGAGGAACCTGCACCCGTAAGCTCCTCTCCACGCTGCCTCCCAATGAGGTCAGGGTGTGACCTTGGGATAGGGTAGCTGACGTGGGGGAAAGAGGTCCTCGGAGCTAAGGAGGGCAATGGGGGTAGAATTCGGACCCTGAGAGGCTCAGAGACAGGAGGTCCAGGGCGGTGACATGCAGGACCCTGCAGAGGGGCGGCCCTGGCTCCGATGGTAGCAGCTTGACTGCAGGGGCCGTGCTCCTTGACACTCGGCCATGGTTAAAGCCCACCCCTCCACCTCTCCCTCCTCCTGAGCCCCTGCTGCCTCCAGGGAGGTGGGAGAGAGAGGCGCCCCCACCAGTCTGGAGCGTCTGGGAGAGGCACGTGGCAGAGGAGGGGGACCGTTCGAAAGCCTCACTCCCGCTTGCTCTCTAAGAGTTTGGCTTTCCTGGAAATCGCAGACCGAGCCCTGTCTCAGCAGCTCAGGAACCCGTCAGACCTGTTTGTGTCCCGCAGCAGCAGGCCAGAGCCAAGGCTGGAGGGAGCGGGCACCGCTGTGCACCTGCTGCCAGCCACTCCGCGACAGCCGGGCCTGCCGACCCGCAGGGGCCCCGCCGCCCAGGACACAGGGGCAGCCAGCGGAGAGGGCCGGGGGCTCCATGCCGGCTCAGAGAGCAGGCTGGGGACATTCATCTCATGTGTTCCTCTGTCCTCAATTGATCCATTCCTCTGCCCCACCTCTGTCCCCAAGGGCTTCTGGCTGGCGGCTGTGGGGGGTTGGGAGGGTTGGGGGGAGGACACCGGAGTGACGCAGCTCCAGTGGGAGCCCAGGGAAAAGCAAGGCTGTGGGCTCTCAGGTGGTGCGCACCAGCCGGGAGGCTGCTGGGGCCTCTCGGAGAGGCTTCCACCAGGCCCCTCTGCCCGAGCTGCGGTTCACTGGTGGTCTTGGCTGCTCCTGACCTGAGCCCATCACCGCTGTCTTCAGTCTCCGTGATTCCCCAGCCCGTCCTCCAGGCCTCCTGGCCTGGCTCTGTGTGACCCCAGGGGGCTTCCCCCAAACCCCACTCTGGCCCCTGCACTGGGGTGGTCCCCAGAGCTGATCTTCCAGGGAGGGGGGCTAAGGCTCCTGAGAGCCAGGGAGAAATCGGCAGGAACATGCATATTGGTGGATGTAACATCTGTCCTGACTCACATCTGGAATCACCTTTCTACAGGCACAAGAACCCGCCTCCCTCCCCCACTGCTGGCCTCCCCAACCTCCCACGTCACTGTGCCCTTGGCTCTGGGGCCAACTGCACAGCTTCACTGAGTTCCTTGAGTGCCCACATTTCCTCCCACCACAGGGCCTTTGCTTGGGCTGTCCCACCCTGTCACCCCTACCCCTTTGCGCAGCTCAGCAGCGAGTCTCAGGCCCTGACGCCAGAATGGCCCAAATGGCTTTCTGGCACACGGTACTTGTGCTGGGGAGTTGCAAGAGGTGTTTGTCCTCGCCACAGTGCTGTAAGCCCCTGAGGTCAGGGATCAGGTTGGATTTTGCCTACGGCAGTGCCCTCAGCACACTGCACGAGGCTGGCATGTAGAAGACTCTTGGGAAACATTTGACCAAACCCAGGAGGCCCAGAGAGCAAACCTGGAAGCATGTGGGCGTCGGGAGGCAGCTCTGTGGCTTTGGGACTCCCAGACACTGCGGGACTGAGACTGACACTGGAATTGCGGCTGGTCCGGAGCCTCCTCCGGCTCCAGGGGACCTGCCCTGTCTGCCTCAGTGTCCCCTTAAGCAGAATGTAACCTCATAGCCCCTCGGGTCTCAAGGGTCTCCAGCACTCAGGGCAGCAGCAAACCTAAGCCTGTGCCCAGTCCTGGGCCTGCCTGGTGGCTGGGCTGCATCAGAGGTGACCTGTCTTGAGAGCTGGCCAGACTGGCTCTCCTGGAATTCTTGGTGGCCCAGAGCAGACCTGGTAGGTGACGGGTGGAGAACCCAGGCAGGGCCAGGGCAGGCCTTTGCATCCCCGGGGAGCGGGCTGCAGGGATCGGCCCTGCCCTGCCCTGGCCCTGCCGGCTCCCCCAGCCAGCTGGGTCTCATTGAGGGTAATTAGCCCAGCAAGACGCCTGGGTCTTGGCATTTCATTTTCCACTCGGGACCCATCAGCTGGGGCCTTCGGACAGTGGCCCCGTATAAATCACGAGGGGGTCGCTGTTAAGAGAAACGGCACATTCCTTCCACCCATGTGGCTGGTTAAATTGACTCTGAGAGCAGATTCCCTCCTGGCGCTCACTCAAGAATGGCCAAGTCCTTTGAAGGTCCTTCCAGGACGGACCCCAGGGGTTTGGAGCCGCCTGGGCGGGGAATCTCCCAGGGAGCCTCTGCTGACCGCAAGAGGGCGGGGCTCCTCCTGGGACAGTGCGGCTGGTGGAGGGCCCCTGCCTGGCACCGGGTTCTGCCATCATTCTGTCTTCCTGGCAACCCTGGGGGTGACTGCACCTTTTTTGCAGCCAGGAAGTGGCTGGGGGTGGGTGGAACCGATGATGTCCTTAGCCTGGGACACCAGACCTCAGAGCAATGAAATGTCCCCGTGGAATGTCAGGCCTCAGGGGGCGGTGAAGGCATGCGGTGAGGTCTGAGAGGACGCCCCAGCAGCCACAGAGTCTGCTTGGTGGGAAATTCTGTTCCATGCCTGCTGCGAGCTGAGCCCTGGCTGGGAGTTGCTGTAGGCCCCAAGAGTCTGTCTGTGTCTGTCTGTCTCTTCCTGTCTCTGTCACACACGAAGTCTTACTTGACAAAGGTGGAGAAAAGTCCTGCCAGGGAGATAGTGTAGAGTAGGGTTGACTCGGGCCAGCTCTGGGGGCCTGAGTTTGCATCCGGGTTTACGGTGGCTGGGTGGGCGACCCCCAGCAAGTCACTAACCTCACTGTGACTTGGTTTCCCCATTTGGAAAATGAAGATACTGACAATGCTAACTTCCCAGGTGTGTACTTCCTTCAAGCAGGCCAGGCTCGGAGGTTCACTGGTGGACAGATGAGACCCTGGCCAGACCACGCTGAGCCTCCGTCCAAGAGAAGGCAGACACCAGCGAGGACGTCATGATGCAGGGAGGGTTCAAGGTGGCAGAAAGGTGGACAGCGGGGATGCTTTCTGGGGAAGGGAGCAGACCATGACTGCAGGCCATGGCAAAGGTCTGCCTGGGAACAGGGACACTTCCATTCCATTGGGAGTGACTGCATCAGAAATGTGACTTATTAACCTAGGGTGACAAGTGCAAAGTCAGAAAAAGCCTGTGAAGGAAGCACAGCGGGGATGCCCACTCCACCCTGGAAGGCTTCCTGGAGGAAGTGGTATTGATAACTTGAAGACTGGGTGGGAGAAGTACAGCCAAGGAGAGGACAATGACCGGCCTCCAGGTGGAAGGTGCAGAAGGGAGTCTCCTTCTAGACACGTTCTCCCCGGACTGCATTAAGGAGAGAGGCTGGATTCGGTGCTGGCAGCCTCGGGCCTGCCACTGCCCGCCCAGCACCCAGGCGGCCCGCTGGGATCGAACAGCATTGTTTTGCTTCCGTTGTATGTATTTCTATGATTATTCATCTGTTGATGGCAAGTGGGACTAGCTTTTCACTTTCAGTATTGAATTTTTTTGTATTTTTTGTTTTTGGTGAAAGTTTTCCTTAAAATAAATGTATGTACATGAGTTGATTTAAGGGAAAAGATGAACATAAACAATTTTTAGGGTCAAAAAACCCCAACAGTGGAATGGGAATTTCTGAAGTCTGGGAAGAGCTGAATTCTAGAAAAGAGGATATGAGATATTCTGAAAGAGAATGTTCTGGAACCTGTGGGCCTTCCCTACTGTGTCATCTTCTGGACTTGAGTCCAAAACTTCTTGAACAAAGAGGCTGAATCCTAGACCTCAAACAGGCCAGGTGAGGTCAGGGCAGTGTGGCTGGCTGCTCACTGACAGACAGACAGACAGGCAGACGGCCGGACTCCCAGCCCCGCGGCACGGGTGCTAAGGTGTGTGCTGGTGGTGGTGCCGGTGGTGGTGGTGGAGGGGGATCCTGTAACATGTGGCCTCTTGGGTGACAACGAGGGGCCGTAAAGTGGGGTCTCGGGCCAGTGACATGTTGTGGGGGGGACTTGGGGCTCCTTAGTTCACAGGCAGAGGGCCTCCGTGAGAGGCTGTGCCATTCTGGGCAAGTCCTGCCCTCTCTGGGCCCTGGACCCCTCTGTGCCACGAGGACGCTGGCTGGAGTGGCTGGCGGGGGTGGCCCTGGCAATGGTGTGGGAGGGAGAGGCCAGCCTGGAGCCACTCTAATCTGGGGCTTAGCTCTCACTTCAAAGCTGTGGCTTCAGCTTCCTTGGAATGTCCAGCCATGGGGGGAGAAGGGGCACGCCTGGCTCCCATCAGCTCCAGGGAGTAATAGTGGCCTCTTGAGGGCTGGGGCTTGGGCTGGGGGTGGGGGCATGGGCCATCTGGGGAGGGCAAGCCCCAGCCCTGCCCCTTACAGCTGTGTGACTCCAGGCCAGTGGCTCAACCTCTCTGAGCCCTCACATCCTTCATCAGAGAAACATGGTACGTGGCATCCCCATCCTGGGGGTTGTGCCTGGTGCAGGCCCTGGCCGGGCTGGGGAGACCCCAGTCTGTGCGTGGCCTGGTTGGTATGTGAGTGGCCGTGTGGGCCCACAGCGCCACCTACTGACAGCTGAGCAGCCTCGCCCGGCTCTGGCTTCCCTGTGGCCTCCCAGACCTGGCACGTTCTCAGCGGCCTTGGGCACTGGAGTTAAAAGCGCAACTTTGGGGCAGACAAGACTGAATGTGAGTCCTGGCTGCTCTCCTTACTGGTGCACGACAGGCCAAGCTACTTAACCTCTCTACGGTAAGTTTCCTTAAGTAGAATGTAGCAGCAAACACTTCGCAGCCAGAGCGCTGGGTGCTGTACGTTCACTCACACGACCCTCCCAGCAGCCCCGTGGGGCAGATCCTGTCACTACCCCACTTGACAGAGGAGGAAGCTGAGGCCAGAGAGCACACAACAGTGGCTGGAGGTCACGCAGCGAGTGGTGGAGCTGGGATTCAAGCCCACGCAGGGCCAGACACAGCTGGGGTACCCACCTTGCTCAGTTGTGGGTAAGAATGACACCTGGTCACTCAGCTGAAACCCCCGGCTCCAGCCCAGCCTCTGTGCTTGGTCTGGGTTCACACCCCGGCTCCGTACTGCCCAGCCGCGGGACCCAGGCAAGCCATCTGACGTCTAGTGCCACCGTGCCCTCGTCTCCATTGTTTTCATGCCTTAGTGACATCTTTCCTATGAGCTGGTGGCCCCTGCTGGTCCACACATCCCCAGTAACAGTCCATGAAACAATCTCAAGCAGCTTCAGTCCTGTATCTTCGGACTCAGAGAGGAAAAGCAGCTCGCCTTTGGGCACACAGGCAGGAAGTGGCAGAGAGGCCCCAAAGGCAGGGCTGGGGCCTCGGGCCCAGCACTCTCCCCATGGACTGCCGTGAAGGCTCCCGCCTTGGCTGACAGCTACTTCCCGGGGACTGGGCACAGAGGGCAGGTGACAGAGAAGCCCTGAGTGGGGACTGATATTTTTTGAGCACCTGGGTGCCGGACCTTGTGCCTGGGGCTTCATGTGGTTGGTCTCTCTGAAACCTTTCTTCCGCCTTGTGTTACTGTGCTGTGTTGCAGGAGAAATGATGCTAATATCCCCATTCTGCAGATGGGGAAACTGAGGCTCAGAGAAGCTAAGATACTTGTCCAAGGGCCACGGCCGACCAGGGTTGCTTGCCCTCAAAGCCTGCATCTTTCTGCCCCCAAGGATGTGGTCAGGCTTCCCTCTTGATGGCCACAGACTTCACTTTGACGGGGCTCGTGCTAGGCCTGGGAGTCTGAGGCTCGTGCCCACCAGCAGCCCATGGCAGGGGCTACGCAGAGTCCTGGAGGGTCCGGAGGACAGACAAGCTCTTGCTGCTGGGGGAGGAGGAGCCAGCCTGGGCCCCATTGAGCCGGGCCCACCAGGGTAGAAGGAGCTTTGGGTGGCAGCAGACAGCCTGGCATCCTATTCATTGGGAGTCGACCTTGGCCAGTGGTCGGAGGCAGGATCTGAGCTGAGATAGATTCTCAGGGTCAGGTGGCAGGACCTGGGGCCTCACACCAGAGCTGAGTGGCTGTCTTGATGGCGTGGGGCCTCCCTCGAGGCTTGGGGATTCACACAGACACTGTGGCTTTGCCCTCCCTTTGGGGAATGGATGGAAGACCCATCCATCTGCTGTCATCCACAGAGGTGGTGACAGAGGCCACCGCTGGGCACAGTGAGAGGCCAGTATGTGCCCTGTCTTGGACTCCTGCCCTGGGAGTACTTGCAAAAGCCAGAGACTGCCATCTGGTCTTCACGGGTGGAGCTAAGGACTCATGCCAAGAGGACAGAGGTCAGCGGCTTCTTTGGCCTCAGAGTTGCATATCCTCTGGGCTGATTTCGGCTCCTGGGACGTGCTCTGTGAGCTCACATAAGAATAGGGCCCCCAGCGCACTTCCCTGCAGGCCAAGCATTTCTGGCAGATCCTATGCAAGATGGAGCCAACTGCTCCCCTGGCTGGTCCCTTCCCCTAGGACGCTGCTGGCCATTGGGGGACAAAGCCCAGACGAGGGCTGGTCTAGGAGCAAAGTCCCTTCAGCTCCAGCTCCCAGCTGGGCCCAGGGGTGGGGCCCAGGGTCTGGGGTGGTGTGTGTTGGCCCGATGTCACCCGTCAGCTTTGCCAAAGCCAACTGACCAGAACACACAAGCTGCCACGTCCCCGGAAGCAGGGTGGAAGGGGACGGGCTGCCTTGCTCCCCGAGGTGCACAGGGTGCCTGGCCAGGCCCTGGACCCCGGTAGGGCCTGGGCTTGCTCTATAGAGTGGACACGCTGTCTGTCTGTCCGCACGTGCAGCTCTGACCCAACTCGGGCCATGTCTGGGTCCCTTTCATTTGTTGGTGGAGTGGGGTGTCAGCCAGGCCCAGGAGGCCCTGGGGCTGTGATTTGTGTCCTTAACACTGGGTCATCAAAGGCTTGAGGAGGCCCTCTGGCAGGCCGGCTGGTTTCCGAGAGGTGAGATCATGCACCTGAAAGTGGGCCCGCCCGGCCCTGCGCCCTGAATGGGCTTCTTGTTCTCCCAGATCCCGCTGTCAGCGCCAGGCCTGTCAGCGGGAGGTGACTCTGTCAGCCACTCCTTCCTGGCCAGAGGCCCTGCTGGAGGCCAGGCGAGGTGGGGGCAGCTCGGTATCGGCCCTGACGATGCCGTCCAGTTGGGAGGCCCTGCCTGATATCTCTGCACACTTCGCCCCCGATGGCGGAGTGTGGGGGAGGGGATCCTGACACCAAACACTCGGTACGGGCTGCGGGACCCCTTCATTCAGCAGCTGGGTTCTGACACCTCCCCTGGGGGCCCAGAGGTGAATAAGCCCAGCGACTGCGGCTTGCGGTGCGTCCAGCCCAGAGAGCAGAAGGCAGCGAGTTGGTCTCAACCGTGTGACCAGGACGGTGGGATCTTAGAGGGGCGTACCACAGATGACGCTGCAGAGAGGGGAGTCGGGGTAGAGGGGGCCACACAAGGAAGAGCCGTCAAGCTCAGCGCTGGTGGAGGGAGGCAGGGAGGCAGGCAGGGGACAAAGAAGGGAATGGCTAATGCAGCCTCCCAGCGTTCGTCATGAGGCCTGGAGCTCTGGCCTGGGCAGGACGGTGGGGGTGGGGAGGCCAGAGTGGGTGGCCACAGGGATGCTGTGCTGGCCTTAGGGAGTGTCCCTGTCCAGCTGCCCCCTTCCATGCCTGTCTCTCTCTCCAAAGTCCTCTGTTCCTCCCCATCAGCACCCTGTTTCTTTTTGATCTTTCCTGAAAGCTCTCTCAGCATTCCTCCTGTAATCTGTTAAATGTTTGCACCCTGTTGGGCCATTCTGAAGACTTTCAAACTCATAAATAAATAAATAAGGAAAAAAGTCCACAGTGTGGCTTTTTTTAACTTTTAACCGAGAGGACTAAATAAATAAACGCTCAGAAACACATACGAATCCTTGGAGGCAGGGTTTTAAGTTCAAAGTGGTGCTACATATTTAACGTTCCATAGAAGGAGTTGGTAAACTTTTTCAGTAAAGGGCCTGATAGTAAATATTTTAGGTTCTTTGGGCCATACGGTCTCTGTCACCACCTCGCAAGTGTGCCGCTGTCGTGAGAAAGCAGCCGTGGACGATATGTGAACGAACAAGCGTGTCTGTGTGCCACTCAAACTTTATTTGTGGATGCTGAAATTTGAATTGCATATAATTTTCTCACTCAGGTCACAAAATAATATTCTTCTTTTGACTTTTTCTAGCCATTTTAAAATGTAAAAACTGTACTTACTTTGCAGGCTGTAAAGAAACAGGCAGCAAGCTGTTGTCCATAGTTTTCTGGAGTATAGAATGACTAGTCTTTTTTTAAAAAATAGTAAATAAATACTTAAAAATCTCATAAATGGATATACCATATGTTTGGGTTTGCTGCATAACAAACTGCCCCCAAACTTAGTGGTTGAAAACAATAACCATCGTATTCAATTTCATCATCCTGTGAGTTGACTATGCTCAGCTGGGAGGTTCTTCTGCTTTATGGGATGTTGACTGGGGCTACAGCCACCTGGCGGCTCTATAGTGGGCTGGAACATCCAACGTGGCTCATTCACATGACTGGCAGCTCATGTTGGACGCTGGCTGGGACTCTAGATGGGGCTGTCAACCCGAGTGCCTGTATGTGGCTTCTCCACATGTTTTAGAGCATGATGGCTAGATTCTGAGAAGCAATGTCCCAAGAGCTAGCGTTCCAACAGGGAAGAAGCAGAAGCTGTCAGTCTTCTTAAAGGCTAGGACTATAACTGGCACAGCGTTCCTTCTATCACATTCTATTGACTAAACTGTCAGGGGGACAGCCTAGACTCAAGGGGAGAGGAAATAGATCTCTCGAAGGGAGTGACAAATAATTTGTAGCCATCTTTAATCCACGATACCACCTGTCAATGTCAGCATTGACACTGGCATGATCGAATGGCTTGGGGGCCCACACGGACACTGTGGCTTTGTGGCCAAGCATCCATCCATTGGATGGATGCACTGCTGTGGATTTCAGGTGATTGCTGGATGCTTGAATATTCATGAGCTGCATGCATGAGAATTACAGCCAGCTGGACAGTGGGGACATGTTCCCAGACAGTTAATGGCCAGCATTCATTGAGCACCTATGATGAGCCCATTGAAACTACGAGATTGTTGTATCCTCACAATATCCTGTAAGGCAGAAAATGTTGTTATTCCACTTTTACAGATGAGGAAACAGAGGCTTAGAGAATTCCATCTGGAGTGTGCTAAGTTGCAGTGTTCATGGGACACCCCATGATGAAGCTCAGGTGGCTGGATGTGCCAGGATCTCAGGCTCAGAGAGAGGTCAGGGCTGGGGGGCAAGGAACAGAGTGGCTTAGATGGTGAGAAGTGAACAGATGCAAGCTATTTGCTTGGCACTCCAGGCCCTGCAGTTTTCTCAGCTATAAAATGAGCCCAGGTTTTGTGAGGATTAAATGAGATGATGTGTGTAACACAAGTGGCACAGAGTATCCCCCACCCCGTGTGCTGGTTGAGGAGAGCAGCTCTGTCCCCAGCCCCAAGCCCCTGCCCAGTGCCTGACAGATAGTGTTCAACATATGTTGAATGATAAATGAAAGTATCCTTGAATCTCTGCAGCTCCTAAAAGAACATAAAGTAAGGGCTGGGCGCTGTGGCTCACGCCCGTAATCCTAACACTCTGGGAGGCCAAGGCGGGTGGATCATTTGAGCTCAGGAGCTCGAGACCAGCCTGAGCAAGAGTGAGACCCTGTCTCTACTAAAAATAGAAAGAAATTAGCCAGGCAACTAAAAATTAAAAAAATTAGCGTCCCTGGTCTCCTAGGCTTTCCAAAGCCGGCTGGGCCTGAGAGGAGCAGGTACGTGCTCAGTGGTAGGAAGCAGCAACACTTTGGCCTGCACTCTTGAGATTTTGTGCCCAGCCTCCCCCTCAGCTCCTGCCTGGGCTTCTCTGCTGCTGACCTCTCCTTGGGAGAGGGTTCTGGTGACAAGTCCTGCTTGTGACCCTCTCTGTCCCCTATACCCCAACACTGCCTGGCACGCAGGAGGGCCAAGTGCACAGTTGTTAAATGAATGGATGGATAAAAGGTTGGGTGACTAGATGGACAGATGGTTGGGTGGGTGGGTGGGTGGATGGGTAGAGGGAGGGAGGGATGGGTGGTACATGGACCTTTAATATACTTGCAAAGCACATTCAACGCCTTTATTTTGTTTTTTCCTCACAACTTTGTTCTGAAGACAGGGACAGAACTATTAAGCCCATTCTAAACAATTGAAAAGTGAGACTCAAAGAGGCAAAACAACTTGCTCCATGTCACACAGAGAGGAAGTGACTGAGGTATGAGTCAAGATTAGTCTCTTGACACCTTGTTCCTGGTGCCTCTTCTAATAAACTCCACTCCTTCCCTCATTCCTTCATTTATTCAGGCCGTCATTGTCACTGGATGTCATTCATTCAAGCACAAGCTTATTAAAGCCCATGCCGGGCCACCCAGTGCTGGAGACCTGGCGATGAAGCAGACCTGCTCCCTGGCTGCAAGGGGAACGCCTGGTCATGAATAGCTCACAGCCAGCTCAGTGCAGTGGCCTGGGCTAAGTGCTGAGGGCACCCACTGTTGGGATGCAGGGATCGCTGAGAAGGTGACAGGGCTGCACCTGGAAGAGGCGCAGGAGTCAGCCAGGTAGAGAAAAATGAGAAGGCGGTTGATGTCAGGCCAAGGCTGCAGGACCCTGGGTCGCAGCTGGCCAGCTCCTGTCTGGGCAGCTGGAGTGGGGGATGGGTGGTGGAGGGGACGGGGCAAGGCCAGGGAAGCTGGCGGTGGGTCTGCAGGGCTGGAGCACCAGGCTGCGTCTAAGGCGAAGAGGACATGCTGAGAGGGGGAAGGAGGTTGGCTCCCACCAAAGACACCCCTCGGCCCTCTCCTGCACCCAGAACCACGCCACCCCTGGGCGCGTGACCTCAGCCAGGCCTGCAGCCCCAGCGCTGCCTCCTGCCAGCAGCAGGAACCACCAGCTGAGCCGGGGCCCACCCACGACTGCCCACCCCGGGAGCGCTGCCCTCAGCTGCCAAGGGGCCGCCAGCCGCCCTGGAAGACCTCGGGGCTGGGTTTAGCAGGCACAGGCCTCAGAACCAGCCGCAGGGGCGAGGCCGCCACGCCAGGTGCGCCCCAGCGCTCGTTAGGCCGCGGTGCGCGGCCCGGGCTCTCAGAGTGTCTTTCTGAGAATCCCTGAAGAAGAAAGAAATCAAAGGCTGGGGATTGAAAAACAAGGATGAGGAGATATAAAACAAGATTTCTATCTGAATAATTTCCTCTAATTGCTGGTAAGAGACATTAATTTTCCTTTTGAAGCTCCCCGCGGCCCCGGGCGCCTTGGGACGTGCCAAGATGGCAGCCCGTCTAGCCGGATTATCTCACCGCCCGCCTGCAGGGCTGGCACCGGGCCACTGCGGGGGCAGGCTGGCGGCGGGCTGGGTGGTGCTCGGCTCCCGTGGAGGGGCTCAGGGTTGGAGGAAGGAGCCCTTGATCTGGTGCCTCGAGGATGACATGCAAAAGGCCTTCGGAGCACCGTGGCCTGGGCAGGGCTCCTGGCCTCACTCTCCACCCTGGGATGGACACAGGAGTGTCCCGACCACCAGAGGCCTGAGCCCCTCTTCTTTGCTGTGGAACCTCTGGGCTTTGGACACACAGGGCATTTCCTCACCTTTCCCACCCATGACCACAGCCCCCACAGAGGACAGACCCAGGTGCGGCCAGCAAGGGTAGGGCCAGTGTGCGACAGGCCACCGCGAGCGTGCACCTGTCCACAGCTCTCGCAGCTCCCCCGGGAAAGTAGCTCTCATCATTCTCCCCATTGTACAGATGAGAGCGTTGAGGTTGAAGGTACGATTGGTCTCGTTGTAAGAGGGAAGCTGAATTGAGCTTCTGTTTCCAAGCCCAGGGCTCTTTCCGTCCTGCCCCCATCCTCAGAGAGCTGTGGGCAACAGCACAGGGGGAAACTGGGTTCTTTAGCAGACATTCACGACTGTCCTAACGTGTCCCCAGATCGCACATCTGGTCTCTTCTCTCATTGTCCCTTATCCTGTTTCCTACATTGGGCCAAGCTAAAGGCCTTCTCTGGGTTCCCTCAGCACAGGGCTTTCCCTTCCAGCAAGTATCATCACCTTTTGCTGGGCCTGGGAGCATCTCAGGTCTGGGCCGTATCTAAGCCCACTCCACGTTCTGTGCCCAGCCCGGGCCCCCTCCAGGGAGGCACGCAGGGGACGCTGGGTAGAAGGGAGGCCCCACACTCCAAGACAGTGGTGTGGGGCATTCCAGCTGGTGATGGGACTCACATTGTCTTTTACCCTAAGAGGATTTTCCTTCTCTTTTGATCCTTTGCAATTTATGAAAAATAGAACGCATGTGTTTCTGATTAATTTCTACCAAAAAAATCACGGAAATGTTGACTTTTAAAAAAGAGTCATTTTATGTGGAGGCTCCTTTCAGATTCTTTCAAGACTGCCTTTGCCCAGGAAGTTGAGTTTGGGGCTAAGAAAGGCCACCCTGCCACTGACACAAGATTTGATGCTGTCACAAGAGCTGGCCCTGGTGGGCAGGTGTCCTGGGGTGTTCCCACCTCACTTGCGTTCTTCCCTGGCTCCCTACTGCCCTCAGGGTAAAGTCTGGTCTCCTTAGTCTGGCATTCAAGGCTTCCACAACCCATCCTGTGGCCTCTCCGTCCCTAGGCACCCTAATATCCAACCTTGCTGAACTGCCAGTTGCTCCTGGAATATGCCAGTCTGTTCCTATCTCTATCTCTTTGCATATACTGTTCCCTCTACTGGGAATGCTTGCCCCTCACTTTTGCCACCCCACAAACTCCTACTTATCCTTCAGGACACCAGACCCAGTGCCTCCACATCTGCTCCCCCAGACAGCACCCCCTTCTTACCCCATCCTTCAAAGAGGTGAGTCCTTGTTTGACCCAAGAGGCCTGGACACGCCGCCTTTGGCCTGACCCTGGTGCACAAAGATGAAAGGCTGGATGTCATGGTAAGAAGTCATAAAAGGAGAAGGACAAACCCTCCCCAAATGAAAGCCATGCATGGTGTTTATTTTTGGTATTTTATGGAGTGCTTTTGAAAATGGGAGCTGGAAAAAGAGAATTCCACCCGGGACAAGCAACAGATTTCACCCTTGGGGTGGGAGGAGGGAGAGAGGAGAAACAGTCCCTCTGGTTCAGAGCTGACCTGTGGGTCCTGCCTGGATTCCAAAGGAGCAAGGGTTGCTGCCCCAGCCCAGAGCTGGTCACAGGCAGGATTTTAGATCCCAACAAAGTGTTCCTCTGACTCCCACACACTCTACCCCCATGGCCACCCCACGAGTACTTTGTAGCTAACCTTGTAAAGCAGGCAGGATGAATATGACCCCATTTTACAGATGAAAAACATGAGGCCTGGAAATGAAAGGGGATGGCTTACAGCTAAATTAGCAGCCGGGCAAAGACCAGAAGCCAGGCATCTGCCCTACAGTTTAGGCTGATTCTTTCTAGCCCAGCTGTTTCCAGTCCTGGGAGAGGTAGCCCTGGGGTCTCCAGCCTCCCACCCTGATGGCAGAGGCTGCCATATTTGTTAGTTTCCTTCAGCCACATCTGCCCTCCTGGGCTTCCTGCCTCCGTCCTTCTGATGACCTGCTGCTTTAGTGCTTGGAGACGGGGCCACGGGGTGCATAAGGAGTTCCAGCCACGAAACCACGTGGCCTGGCTGGGGTGGGCCAACACTGGAGACAAAGCAGACCCTCATCTGCTGGATGGCCTCCTCCCTGCCCAGTCACAGCCCACCCCCTCCCCATATCCACAAGAGCTGGGGAAATCATAGAGGGCTTCCTGTGGCCAGGAGCCATCCTCTCAAGGAATGGAAGCCTGAAACTACAACAGAGGCTGGGAGGAGTCAGGGATTGGGAGAGGCCATGGGTGCTGTTAGGTGTCAGCCTAAGTGAGGAGACAGAGCTCAGCCCTTAGAGAGTATGCATGGCTTCGTGGAAAATGGGGTGGCCTTGGAGGAGCCCCACTTCCTGAGCGCCTATTAGGAACCTGGCTCTGGTCCCTTAGTAGCCGTCACAGCTACCTGATTTGCCTCCATTTGATGGAGAAGAAAACTGGGAAGGTTGGGGAGAATCAGTGACTCACCTGGGGGTGCACAGCAAGTCAATAGCAGATCTAGCATTTGACCCACACCTGTCTGACCGCAGAGCCTGAGCCCTGACCCTTACCTCAGTGAGAACGTCCCAGGTCCCTCCCCATGGGCCACAGTTGGGCAAGAGGTTGCTGAACTGGCCCAAAGAGGCAGCTCCGGTGTGTGGCCTTGTGCCGCCCAGCCAGGCTCCACAGGAAGCACGAAGGCGAAAGCTCCGCCCACGAGGAGTGACCACAGTGTGCCACTTTGGAAGGAGCCTGGGCATACGTCCTCCATGGGCCAATCCACTTCAGAATCATCTCTGACATCTTGAGGCCCTGCTCAAGCCCTTCCTTGCCCTCCCTGTGGACTGTTAATTGAACACTCACAGTGATTCTGGCTGGAACCTAAATGCTCACCATTTAGCCCCGAAGCTTCTCTATTTCCCAGCATCCTTTGTGATTGGCACAGGGTCATGTGACTAGTTCCAGCCAATGGGATGTGAGCCAAGGTGACTACTCATTTCCACGTTGAAGCAGTCATGAGCTAGTCCTCACTTCGACTCTCTCTCCTGCTGCAGCGATCTCAGAGGGACACTCCAGATAAGAAAGCCATAAGGTCGAGGAAACCTGCCACGTCAGACTTTGTGGGGACAAAAATTAAACCTTTATTAAACAATTGAGGTTTGCGGCTTTCTGACGTCGATTACCTGAGTATTGTTACCCCTGAGTATTAATACAACCCTGGGAAATAGGGAATATTTTCTCCCCTCTGCAGACTGAGGCCCAGAGAAGGGACTTGGCCACCGCTGAGTTCCAGAACCACTTTGGCCCACTGTGCTTGACTCCAAACCCTGACAGGTTTCCCAGCTCCTTGCACTGTTGGCTTGTTGAAAACAAAACAGCCTGTGGGGGCCCAGGCCGGGCAGAGCACGGAAGTCCGGCAGCGGCCACAGCCTGCTTCTCAAACGTGCATGTTGCTGAAGCCCCATCAGGCTCGTGTAACCCATGATGTGTGGGGCGGGGGCGCCTGCTGTCCAAAGAAGCACGAGGGAGACCTAATGCTGCGCAGACACCTGGGCCCTGCAGGACGGCACAGGATGCGCGGCGGCCACGTGATGGATGCGCATGGGGTTGGCTGTGGGATGCCCCACCTGCAGCGTGATGGGTGGCAGGTAGGGGCCAGCAGGACCCAGAAGGCAGAGATAGGGCCTGATTTACAGGCACCAGGGAAGAAAACGCAGCCAAGATTTATGGGGGCTCAAGTGACTTGTTGGAGCCGAGTTTATTATCCATCACGTGCATCTGAATGTGTATTTATGGCTTTCCAAATGATCCCGTCTCGCTGAAAATTATGTCCAAAGAACATCAACAGCAATTAATCTGCGTTGAGAAGGGATGATCCGGAGTGGAGGTCAAGGCCTCTCCTGGTCTCCCAGGGATGCTGGGGGCTGGTCCCATCTGTGTGTGCTTAAGTTCGGGAAGCGGGCGCTGGCCAGCAGATGCTCTGAGTTGAGCTCTCATGGCACCCAGCGTGCAGAGATGACCACGTCTCCCAGAGCCCTGCTGGCACCCCATTGTGCCAGGCACTCCACTAAGTGCTAGAGCTCCCAGAGGGAGGGCAAAAATACTAGCTCTGTCACCTGACTGCTGGGTGACCCTGGGCAAGACACTGAACCTCTCTGAGCCTCAGTTTCTTCTTCGAAAAATTAGAAGTAGCAGCAATAGCGACCTTAGAGAGTAATTCTCAGGCATACAAGATACTGCCTGCAAAGTGCTTAGCACAGTGCCTGGCATTCAGTAAGTGCCCATAAATGGTTGTTTTCTACTATCATCACGGTTATTACCCAAGCATCATATGTAATGTTTGGCACAACCTGACCACCAAACAAAACCAAACAAGACAAATTTCTGGCTGAAGTCCCATTTGGGAGAAGAAGGACCACTTAATAGGCCCCAGCCAATCAGATAACCACCTAAAAATGGGTTTTATCTTGGAACTATATGACTACATGAAAGAACTCGTTGTGAATGGCTTAACCTGCTCAGGTCCCAGACCTGTGGATATCTTTACGAAACCCCGGACTTGGGCATAAGTGAAGACAAGAGTTGCCGCTCTGCCAGTACACACCAGCGTGACTGCCTCTTCTCTGTGTCAGTAAATAGCAGCCACCCAAAACACTCAAAGTACCCCCCCTGCTACCCTGGCCATCCCACCCTTCCCACCAGGACCCCTTGATTAAGGGGTGTCCTAGTTTGGATTGCCCCCAAAGTGGAACCCAAGATAAGGTCTCAGGAGTTGGGAGTTTATTTGGGAGGTATCTCAGGAAACAGACAGAAGGAACAGAGAGCGTTAAAGGGAAGAAGGAAAGGCCAATGTCAGGGTGTGTTATCATGGTCACTGCTCTTTGCAAAGGGGGCTTGGCTGGGAAGGGACCGCTCAGGAGAGTAGAGAATATCTCCCAGAACTGTCCCTCTGTAGGAAGAAGCCTGGAGCGTTTGGCCACCAGCTCCTGTGCCCCTTGGTGGTTCAGTATTTCCCCTGGAGGCATCAACTCCCTCACAACTGTGGGCAGAGCTTGTTCACAGACTGAACAGACCCGGTTGTTGGGAAAGACCCTGAACCAGAGAGTGGAAAGACCCCTGTCCCATGCTCGGTACGGGACACTCTCTGCGGGCCTGAGTGGGCCTGTAACAGTCCACCACAGCTGCTGAGATCAGAAGGAAGCTGAAGGAAGTGACCTCAAAAGGAAGTGACACCAAAAGCACCTGCTGCGGTCAACCCCTGTGCCATTGGCTTCCACGTGTGCCCACCTTCAGTCCACTATGGCACAGAGGCAGTGGACAGGCATAATCTATAAAGAGACTTAATCCAGAGATGTGTTATAACAAGCTATGTGCCCTCCTAAGTCCATACTCCATATTGGCTATCTACCCTCTCCAGAACCCACGCGAGATTTCCTTCATCCGTGGCCAGCACTTCAGCTGGTCCAGGTCTCTTGCCTGCTGGGGCGACCTAGGCCCTCATTCCTGGGAACCCCCAAGCCTTGGTTCCCTTGCCTTTGGCAGGCACGGCTGCTACCTGTTCACCGTCATCACCAGGCACGAATGCGCCCAGTGAAACGCCACGTTCCAGACAGACTCCTCCCTGCCCGCACTGTGCGGCAGCAACCCAGATCCCCCACTATAATCCACAGTTGCCCCTGTCAGTGCGGCAACTCCTTCCTTTGCCTTCTGTTCCACCGCATAGGAGCCCCAGAGAGGCAGGTAACGTTTATCCCAGCAGGTTCAGTGGAACCTTTAGTCGGTTTTCTAATGGAAGTGTTTCCCTAGCAACTGGGAACAGGGCCCCGGGTCTGGTGCAGCACAAATTCCACTGGGGGTGACTTGAGAGGGGTCAGTCCTTACTTCTGGAGCCTCTGAATTCTAGCTGTTGGGATACAGCCTATCAACAGTTGGTTCGACGTGCATGCCACATTGTGGAGGGCAGCTTGCAGCCATAATTTTGTAAGAATTTTCTGTATTTTATAATGATTTGACTTCTTGGGGCCTTACTAATCTTGGAGAGACTGCTTCTCCCAGGGCTCGCTAATTCCTAGAGATAGTAAACAGTTTGGCGGCCTGCGAGCACCAGCACGCTTTTGGCATGCAGACCAACCAATCCAGACCCACGCTCTGCACTGCCTCCTCCCTCCGGATTTTACACTCCGCGAGGCAATGCTCCTTTGCCCCAGTCATCTCCCAGCCAGACATCAGATAACTGGGAGCAGCCCCCACACCCCTGACTGACTGCTAGGGTGCTGAAGTTATTCAAACCAGCCAATCCCAGACCTGGGGGGCCATACCCCACCTCACCCATCCCCCTCTGCGAAAACCACAATAAAGGCTCTTGCTCAGGTGTCCCCCTCGCCCTCCGCCTCCCGACGACCCGGCGCCTCCCCGTGTGTGCGTCCTGTTTCTAAGGATGTGTGAGCGAAAACTTCCTCCTTCGTCTCCTGATCTGTTGGCCTCGCAGACTGCTTAAAACGAATCCCAGGTACATTTTAATACAAGCTCCCAACTCCACAGGGAAAACTCAAATTGGCTCCTTAGCTGAGGATTTAGCAGGCCATAGCAAGGTCACTCAGGATGGCTGTGTCCAGGTGGCTTCATAGTTAGTAGGACTCACGGTTCCCATCTCCTGTCACGTATCCACTGTGTCCCCTTGGCTGCAAAATGGGTCTCTTGGTCCAAGGCGGGGTTGTGCAGGATTCCTGGTTGGGGAATCAGTCACTCTGTAAGCCTATGTATGGTGCTGGCAGGGGTGTGCGGCCAGGGAGGGCACACACATATCTGGAGTAGGTGACATTTATGAGGATGCAACATTGCCCCTCCACAGTGGAGTGGATCCAAGTAAATGACTTGCCACCAAGCACTGGGCTGGCCTATCTCTGCCTGAACTGGCATACGGAATTCTCCGTGGGTCTCTGTGTCCTTGTATCTTTACATGGTGTTTTTATAAGGACACCAATCATTGGATATAAATCCAACCCTAATCCAGTATGACCTCATCTAATCTCATTGACATCTGCAAAGACTCTATTTCCAAATAAGGAAATATTCACAGATAATGGGGTTTAAGACTTTAATATACCTTTTTGGGAGACACAATTCAACCCACAGCAGACTCCCACCTCTCACCATGTAAGAAATTATCCCCAAATAGATTATAGACGTATACAGAAGAGCTGAAACCATAAAACTCTTAGAAGAAAACATAGGTGTAAATCTTTTTGACCGTGGATGAGGCAATGGTTTCTTTGATGTGACACCTAATGCACAAGCAATAAAGCAAAAATTAGATAAACTGGAGTTTCTCAAAAATAAAAACTCTTGTGCATTAAAGGACACTATCAAAGAATGAAAAGACAACCCACTTCACATCCACTGGATGGCTATATTAATAATAAAAAAACAAGTGTCGATGAGTATATAGAGAAATTAGAATGCTTATACACTGTCGGTGGTAAAATGGTGCAGCCATTTTGGAAATCAGGGGCAGATTTTCAAAAAGTTAAAACATATTGGCCGGGTGCAGCGGCTCACGCCTTTAATCCTAGCACTCTGGGAGGCCAAGGTGGGAGCATCGCTTGAGGTCAGGAGTTTGAGACCAGCCTGAGCAAGAGTGAGACCCCTGTCTGTACTAAAACTGGAAAAATTAGCTGAGCGTGGTGGCACATGCCTGTAGTCCCAGCTACTCAGGAGGCTGAGGCAGGAGGATCTCATGAGCCCAGAAGTTGGCAGTGAGCTAGGCTGACAACACTCTAGCCTAGGAGACAGAGTAAGACTCTGTCTCAGAAAAAAAAAAGACATAGAGAAGGCTATGTGCACAGGCACAGTGCTTCACACCTGTGATCCCAGCACTTTGGGAGGCCAAGGCAAAAGAATCACTTAAGGCCAGGAGTTCGAGACCAGCCTGGGCAACACAGCAAGACCTTGTCTCTACAAAAAATAAGAAAAATTAGCCAGGCCTGGTGGCACACACCTGTAGCACCCAGGAGGCTGAAGTGGGTGGATAGCTTGAACCCAGGAGTTTGAGGTTATAGCAACCTATGATCAAACCACTGCAACTCCAGCCTTGGCAGCAGAGTGAGACCTTGTCTCTAAAATAATAAAAAATAGAAAAGAAAGTGAAACATGGAGTTACCACATGACCCTGCTATTCCACTCTCAGATGCGTATCCTTGAGAAATGAAAACATATGTGAACACAAAAACTTATAGAAAAAATATGTAACAACATTATTCATAATAGCCAAAAAGTAGAAAGAACCCAAATGTCCACCAACTGATTAATGGAGAAATAAAATCTAGTGTATCCATATGATAGGATATTATTCAGCCATAAAAGTGAAGAAGTACTGATAACATGCTACAACATATGTGAATCTTTAAAACATGCTAAACAAAAGAAGCCAGACACAAAAGGCCACATATTGTATGATTCCGTTTACATGAAATGTCTAGAATAGGCAAAGCTTTAAAGACAGAAAGTAGATGAGTGCTTGCCAAGGGCTGGGGAGGAGGGGCGGATGGGGAGTAACTGCTAGTGGATATAGGATTTTGGGAGGAGCAATGAAAATGTTTTTAAAAAAGACAGTGAAATAGGTGGTTTTGCAATTCTGTGAATATACTAAAAACCGTTGAATTGTACACTCTAAAAGGAGACATTTTATGGTACGTGAATTACATCTCGATAAAGATGTTATTAAAGAACAGAAACAAAACCACGTGGGGGCTAGATCTGGCCCACAGGCAGTAGTTTGCCCACAGGCAGTAGTTTGCCCACCTTGGCATTATTGTATTGTCTGGGGCCTCCGCTACAATGTTGACTGGAAGTGGTGATACTCTATGTGTTTGTCTTTTTTCCAGTCTCAGGGGAAAGGCATTCAATTATATCACTAATAACTTTGATGTTAGCTATAGTTATCTTTTTTTGAGACAGTATCTTGCTCTGTTGCCCAGGCTAGAGTACAGTGGCATCATCATAGCTCAATGCAGCCTCCAACTCCTGAGCTCAAGCAATCCTCCTGCCTCAGCCTCTCAAGTAGCTGGGATTATAGGTGAGCACCACCATGCTCAGCTAATTTTTCTATTTTTTGGAGAGATGGGATCTCGCGCTCACTCAGACTGGTCTCGAACTCCTGGCCTGAAGTGATCCTCCTGCCTCAGCCTCCCAGAGTGCTAGGATTGCAGGTGTGAGCCACCACACCCAGCCTTTAAAAAAAAATACTCTTCATCAGATAAAGATTCCTTATATTTCTAATTCAACACCATAAATAAATGTTGAATTTTATCAAATGCTTTATCTACATCGATAGGGATGATTCTGCACTCTTTTGGGGTGGGGGGCGATGAATGACAACTCTTTTTTATCTTTTACTTCTCCTTTATTTGGTTAACGTGGTGGATTATATCAATCGATTTCCAAATGTTCAAATAACCTCAAAGTCCTGGAATATGATGTAATAATATCCCTCTTCCATCACTGAATTCAATTTGTTAATAATTTGTTTCAGATTCTTACATCTATATTCATAAGAGATATTTACCTTTCATTTTTGTTTCTTATAACATTTTGGCCAGATTTGGTTCTCAATTTTATGTTGATCTTATGAAACAAGTTGGGAAGCACACTCTCTTCTTCTGTTTTCAGGAAAAGTTCAGTAAGATATGTTATATTTCCTTCTGTATAGATTTTTTTATTTCTTCTTATGATAATTTTGATAAATTGTAGTTTTCAATGAATTTATCCATTTCATCTAAACTTTTAGATTAGTGGCATAAAGCTATTCACAATATCCTTTTACTGTCTCTTTAAAATCCTTAGGATCTGTAGTGATGTCTCCTGGCACAAGTAACTTGGGTTTTCTCCTTTCTTTTCCTTGATCCAGCACACTAAGTATTTATACATTTTATTAATCTTAATCTTTCAAAGTATCGATTTGTGGCTTATTTTCTCTATACATTTGCTTTTGATTTTTATTCATTTCTGTTCTAATTTTTATTATTTCCTTTATTTTTCTTTCTACTTTCTCTGAATTTGCTGTTTTTCTCTAGTTTCTTGAGATTGAAGCATAGATCATTTATTGTCTACCTTTCTTATTTTCTAATGTGTTCATTTAGAATTATAAATTTCCTTATATGAACTATACTCACTGCATCCCACCTTTTTTGTGTATCACGTTTTTATTTTGGTTAATTCAAAAATACTTTCTAATTTCTGTTGTGATTTGGTTTTTGCCCTATTGGATTGTCTAAAAAAGTGTGGATTATTTCAAAGTGTTTGGATATTTTCTCATTTTTTTTGTTATTGATTTCTAGTTTGACTTCAATGTAGTCAGAAAACATACTATATGATTTTAATCATTTGAAATTTGCTTAAATTTCTTTATGGATTGGCATATGGTCTATTTTAGAAAATGTTCCCTGTGCACTTGATTTTTTTATTTGTTTTTGGGACAGGGTCTCACTCTGTTGCCTGGACAAGAGTGCAGTGGCATCATCCTAGCTCACAGCAACCTCCAACTCCTGGGCTCAAGCAATCCTCTTGCCTCAACTGCCCAAGTAGCTGGGACTACAGGCATGTGCCATGATGCCTAGCTAATTTTTCTATTTTTAGTAGAGATGGGGTCTCACTCTTGCTGAGGCTGGTCTCGAACTCCTGAGCTCAAACGATCCTCCCATCTTGGCCTCCCAGAGTGTTAGGATTACAGGCGTGAGCCACCGCACTGGGTCCTTTTATTTTTCTCTTTTCTCCTTTCCTTCCTTTCTTCCTCTTTCTTTCTTGTCTCTAGTTTTCTTATTCTCTCTCTCCCCCTTTCTTTCTCTATTTTTCTTTCTTTCTCAGTTCAGTTTTCCCTTGTTCCTGCTGATTCCAAGCCTTACAATTTTCTTGAAAGAATTCTTTTCCTGCTTTACCCAGCCAGCCAGAGTAGGTTTCTACTGCCAACAGCTAAGAACTCCAATTGATACACTATTTTCCACTTAATATTATATCACAGACATATTTCCATGCCATTAAAAAGTATTCAAAATATTATTTTAATGACTGTACAGTATTTCATCATATTTATGTGCCATAATTTATTTAACCATGCCCAAGTGTTTGAGTAAATTATAAATTTCTGTTAAATACTTGCAATGAATATTACTGTATTCACAATTTGAGCTTAAATCCTGCCCATCTCCTTAGGATGTCTTAGGAGTGTCAGTACCATGTTAACAGTATGAACATTTTAAAGGTTCTTGTGGCATACAGTCAATTTTATTCTAGAAATTGTATACCAATTTGTACCTTCACATATGAGATGAATAAGAAACTCAATTTCACTCCACTCAACAAGATTGGGGGCTGAAATTTTAAATATTCTTTGAGAATCTGATAGGGGTAAATCTCATTGGTGTATTAATGAACAATTCTTTGATTACCAATGAAGCTGAATATTTTAAAATATGTTTATTGCATAATTTTATTTCTTCTTTTGAACATTTCTTATTGACTGTTTCTCTATTAGAATATGCATTTTTATTGATTTTAATTACTTTTTATATATGAGAGGAATTAACTCTTTATCATATTTGTTGCAACTATTTTATACTTGTTTGTAGTTTCCCAATAAATTTAACTAAATGGTTTTTTAAAACATTAAGAGATTTAAATTTTAGATATTAAGTTTCTATCTTAATCGTCATTATTTTTTCTACTGCTTTTATGTTTAAAAAAGTCATTACTCACCCCCAAGAGAAATATTTGTCTTTTTTTATGATTCCCCCTTTTACATTTAATTATCTAAGTCCTCTAGAATTCATATTAATATATGGTGTGAAGGAAAGAGCTAATTTTATTTCTTTCCAAATAGCTAACCAAATGTCCCGGCGTCATTTATTGAATAATCTGTCCCTTCCCCACAGATTTGCAATGCCACCTCAGTAAGTTGAGACGTAGTGATCACCATGGCAACGGGGCTGCATTAAAAGCATTTGTGCTCACAGAGTGGAGGGCTAGCGCCTGGCAGAGTTCAGTCTGGTCTCACTGCACATCTTCCCTAATTAAGATGCACCTTTTGGTTTTGTCTTTTTAAAAAAAAAAAAAATGCTCCCTTTATAGCCACGATGGAGAAGAATAACTAAGGCCAGGGCCCTGTTATGCCCAATCTGGATCTGCCAGGGTGATGGGAGTGTGGGAGAGCCGTGGGCAACGAGGTGAGAAAGTGGACAGTGATTTGCCCCTGAGAACCTGGAAGGACGTCACCAAAGTCGTTGAATAGCTGGAGGGTGGGTGTGGGACGGTCACGTTTGAAAACGCAGCTCTGATTGTAAACCAAAGCAGAGACCGCTCAGCAAGAGCCTGGCTGGGGACCATCAGTATCCTTTCCTTCCTGGGGTGGCAGCTTCTGCCATCAACAGGCAAAAAAAACCCTACCTCTCGCCCTGAGGCTTCTGGCGTTAGTTCCTCGGAATCCTCTTTCCTTATCAGGTATCTGTGTTGAGGTCTGGGACAGACAAGACCAGAGGCAGCCCTTGTTTTCCCACAAGGAGAAGAAGGCCATGGACCACGTGTTTGCATTCCCCTAAAATTCATATGTTGAAGCTTGAATCTCCAGTGTGATGGTATTTGGAGGTGGGACCTTTGGGAGGTGATTGGGTTTAGATGAGGTCATGAGAGTACAGCCCTCACGGTGGGATTAATGTCTTTATAAGAAGAGATACAACAGAGCTTGCTTCCTCTCTCTTTCCCCACCATGTGAGAACACAGTGAGAAGGTGGCTGTCAGCAAACCAGAAGGAGAGCCCTCACCAGGAACCAGATCACTGGCACCTTGATCTTGCACTTCTCAGCCTCTAGAGCTGCGAGAAATGTTGCCCCTCCCACCCCAGCCTACGGTATAATTGCCACAGCAGCCCACGCTGCTGAGATGCCTACCTTTTGAGAGATCTCAGGGAGCCTGTTTGCTGGGTCTGGGGACACACTGAAGATGCTTGACAACCAGTTTGAATATTGTGTGACTGCAAAGCCACCTGCGGCAGGGGGAGAGTCGGTGAAGGTCATGACAAGCCACGTTAGGAAGAAGCAGAAGTTGTGAACAGACAGCAGTTACGAGGCCAGAGACAGAATGACAGATTGCCAGGAGAGGAGGGATGGACACGCAGAACGCAGAGCCCGTGGGAATCAGCGGCTTCTTCCTGCAGCTGACTCAGCTCCACTTCTGCTCCCTTGGTGTCTGCCCCTCCTCTGGCCCCTGTCCTTGAGGTCCCCTGATACCCATGTAGCCTTGCAATGAGCCACACTCCTGTATCGCCCCCAGCCCTTCCCTGGAACACTTCCAACAACTTCCAAGGCTTTTCCCCTTCTCACCCCAGCAGGCCTTTGGATGTGCTGGTGCCTCCCAGACTTGCTCTGCCTCCTCCTTCACCGGAGCAATTTCTACTGTGTCCCTCCCAGGAGAGGACTCCCTTCCCTCTGGTGGGCTGGGTGCTCCTTGCTGGGGCCCCTGTTTCCTGTCTTTCCTGCTGCCCTCGCTGCTGTCCTTGTCCTCCACTCCCTTGGAGGCAGAGGCTGGCCCGCCCACTGTAGATTGACCTGTTGAATTGACCTGGGCTGGGCAGGGCAGGCGTAGGGCAGAGCATGGCGGCATCCTCCATCTACCCTGCACTGCTGGGCAGTGGGCCTGGCACCAAGTCGGTTACCTGGCCCTGATGAGGCTATGTCCACCCTGAGGGATGGCTCGACATGGGCTGTCCCCTCCCCTGCTGGGGGCTGCAGCATTCCCAGCACCCCATGGGATGCCAGGCCTGGGGAGTGCCCAGGAGTGTTTGCAAATGCAAGACAGTGAACACCCCGTGGTGTGCACAGGCTGAAGCCGACCCTGTGCATGAAGACGTCTTGGAAAGGGTGTGGCCCTGCCAACTCCTGATGTGATTCCTGGGGAGTGGACAGCATTTGGCAGAAACCCTCAGACTACAAAGCCAAACCCCATAGTGTACTGATGTGAGACCACAGAGGGTGTGTGCCTCTCAACATCACACAGCCAGCAAAGCGCTGCATTGGGACCGGGCCCTGCAGGCAAGCCCCAGGTGCAGGGAGGGCACGCTCACCAGCTCTTGCCCCTGCCCCCAAGTCAGCTGCTCAGTAAGGATCTACTGAGATGGTCCCCTGAAGACAGAGACTCTAGAACAAACCAAAGGGCATCCTTTAGGAGCAGGTGCTGATACCTGAGATCAGAGCTTCCCACCTGTGCTGTGAATGTCCCCAGGCGGATTCAGATGCTGGCCTTTGGAGGCTGCCAGGGTAGTGCCACCGTGGCCCTGGGTGACGTGGCATGGTGTGGTGTGGCATGCCCCTTACTCCTGTGTAATACATTCTTCATCCAATGGCCTTACCTCTCTGTGTTGTCACCTAGATGCCTCTATAAATTGAGACTCTGTGGGGACCAATGAGGCAGTAATCCAGCCTCGTGGCTGGCGTCCTAGATCACCCACGGTGCCGGCACCACTGGAGTCCTTGTGCCAGGAATCCCCAGAGCAGGACAGTACTTGGGGGAGAGAGGTGAGAGACCCTGTGCCCAAGTCCTACAGTTGGGCTGAGACTTCCAGAACAAGCTGATCCTACAGAAAGACTTTCAGAGCTGCCAGGGACCTTACTGGTCACTGTGGTGGGTAAGAGTGGAGGCTCCTACTCAGCCTTAAAGAGAAACGAAGCACTGACACACGCCGCAACACAGACGAGCCGTGAAAGCCTCATGCTAAGCAGAAGGAGCCGTCACAGAAGGACACATGTTGTATGATTCCATTTCTACAACGTGTCTAGAACAGACAGAAGGCAGATTGGTGATCGCATAGGGTTGGGGAGATGGGAGGATTCTATTAGTTTTACGAAAGGGTTCAGGGTTTTGGGGGGGTGACGAAAGTGTTCTAAAATCGCTGTGGAAGAGACATGCAGAGGAGGAGGCCACGTGCAAGGAATCAGAGGCAGAGATCCAAGAGACACAGCCACAAGCCAAGGGATGCCTGGGGCCACCAAAGCTGGAAAGGACAAGGAGTGGCTTCTCCTGGGAGCCTGCAGAGGGAGCGTGGCCCTACCGGCACCTTGACGCTGGACTCCAGCCTCCAGAAGTGTGAGAGACAAAGCCTCTGTCATTAGCCACCAGATGTGTGGTCACTTCTTACTGCAACCTAAGAAATTACAGTTTCTAGTCATTTTTAGCACAGCCACTCAGCCTGTGGTGTCAGAGCCAGGGCTCTTGTCCCACATTCTCACTCAGGACCTATATTAGGTTTCTCCAGAGACACGGAACCAACAGGGTGTGTGCATGCGTGCGTGTGTGTGCACGTACATACATACATATACAGGTTGGGGAAGAAAGATTTATTAAGTAAGAGGAATTGGCTCACACAGTTATGGATGTTGAGAGGTGCCAAGATCTGCGGTTGGCAAGCCCGTGACCCAGGAGAGCTGATGATATAAGTTCTGGTCCAAAAGCCAGCAGGCTCAAGACCCAGCCAGAGCCAGCATCTCAGCTGGAGTTCAAAGGCAGGAAAAAGCCCATGTCCCAGTTCAAGCTGTCAGGCAGGAGTTCCCTTCCAGCCCACCTTTTTGTTCTATTCAAGCCTTCGGTGGATTGGATAAGGCCACCCACAGGGGGGACAGCCACCTGCCTTTCTGAGTCCGCCCATTCAAATGCTAACCTCACCCAGACACTCCGGATTCACGGTTGACTTAACATCTGGGCGCCCCATGGCCCAGTCAAGTTGGCACATAAAGTTAGCTGCACAGGCCTCTTCGTTTTTTTTGTCCTGAATCGTAACAGCATCAACCCAGGTATCTGAGGGTCTGGAGGCAGATTCTATGATGAGCACAGAGAGAGCAGTTGTCCCTCGTCCAGGCCACACGCCCATCAGGTGTGCTGGGACATGTGACCCCAGCCATCTCCTTCGGGACACACCAGCTCATCTGGTTTACCAGCCCCTGTCTGAAAAAGTATTTAATTTGCCTTTTACAATGCACTGATGGCAAGTTAATTAACTGGCAATTGAAAGTTATAGGTGGCATTAGAATTTATTAATAACATTGGAAATAAATCGCCCTGGAATTCAATTAATTGAAAACCTCATGAAATTCTCTTTTTATAATCCATAAAACAGGCCTTAGAGGCGGGTTAGGACTGCAGGTGTGGGAAGTGGGGAAGGGGCTTCTGTTCTGACGTGGGCCAGCCTGGGCTCCCGCCCCACTCACATCCTTGTCACTGCCCCTGGGGGCCAGAGAGGGGCCCCCCTCCCACTGTGAATGTCCTGCCACGTGCCAGTGGTTCCCTGCAGCAATGCCTCTGCACCGCACGAGGCCCAGAGCTGGGTGCTGGGGTTGCCAATATGACCCTGCACACGGGACACTCACAGCCAATGGGGGGAAGACAGAGCAGTGGGGATACCCTTTGGATCTAGGGGGGTGAGGCTGGAGCTGGGGGACCCCAATGGTACCTGGACTGCCCCCGGCAGGGGCCCAGGGTTATAGTCAGGGTGTTCCTACCACTCTATTGGGAGAATTGGCCCTTGTGGGTCTTTGGGACATGCCAGGGACAGACTGAGAAGAGCATGTGCCACTGGGGGCCCCTCCCACACAGTGCAGGGGAGGGGAGGCCGAGGCAGGGCCCTGCTCCAGCCTGAGTCTCCTCACTCTGCTGGAATGAGGGGGTGGGGACGAAAGGGTCCCACAGAGCCACAGACCAGGGCTTTGGGGGCAACGAGGACCATGGCCGGACTCAGCTCCAGACCCCCAGGGCAGGGGGCCCGGAAGGCAGGGGGATCCTGAAGTGGTATCAGCCCCTTCTCTGCCACATATGAGCACATGCACACACGGGCACATGCACACACACGCTATAGTAGATGTGACAGTGTACATGCGCACACATGTACTTAAGTACACGCGTGCACATATGTGTGCACACACTGGTAATACATTTGCACACTTGCACGTGCACACACACTACAGCAGGAGCCAGTTGATGTTTGAGAAGAAACTCCAGGCACAGGATGGGGCATGCAGGAGGCAGCACCGCAGAGGGAGGCGGCCGCGCCCTGCGCGTGGTGCCCTGTAGTGGGTGACCGGAGGGTGCAGAGCAGAGGGGACTGGAGAAGGTGAGGGACAGCGCATCTGGGCTGGGCAAGAGGGGTGGGGTGGGGGGTGGGGTGAGATAGCGGGTCCAGTGCTAGTTCTCCCTCCTCAGCCCCATAGGTGGCTGGGCAGATGCCCCAGGGGAAGCTCAGGGCTGTCCAGGCAGTGACAGGTCCGTCCAGCCCTGCCCCTGCTTGGGCGCTCAGAGCTCAGCTGTGCCAGGAGGGGACCTGGGAGCCCCGCCTGGATGGGCCTGACTCTGGCTCATCTCTTTCCCCTGAGTCTGGGCAGAGGAGGCTGGCTGGGGCCCAGGCCCGCAGCATCCTGGCAGAGCTCTGGTGCTTTGCTTCATATTCTGAGTCTGAGCCCTGGACACTGAGCTCGGAGGTGCAGGCGAGGGTGTCCCTGCATGTGTGCAAAGGCCCACGTGGTGCACGACAGAACAAGAGGAGCCTGGCCTGTCTCTTTGGCTGCAGGGGTCAGAGGAGCTGAGGTGTCTCAGGAGTTTATACAAAGCCAAGAGCTGGGTCCCCCTGGGGCTGTAAGTGCCCGAAGACACCCAGGCCCTTTCCCCAGCAGCTCTCCCGTGTCCTGCAGGCACCGTGTGCCTGGGGAGCCAGCACCCACAGGCTGGGTGGACGAGGCCAGCAGTGAGCAAATCTCCTGGCTGACTCCTTGGGCCAGAGCTGCTGCGTGTGCAGCCGGGACAGGGGCTCCGATGACAGCAACAGGTGGCACAGCCCAAGCCAGGAACAGGGGAGAAACTGCAGATTCACGAGCGGTGGAGGAGCGCAGCCAGGCTTGCATTTCAGAGAGATCGTTCTACCGGCCAGATGGAGCGGGGCCCAGACGTGAGACCCTCCCTCCTCTGCTGTCCCTCGGGGGTCAATTTCCTCCCCCTCCCGTGTCGGGGTCCTTCAAGGTCACACACCTGGCAGAATTCTCTCCACACCCACCCCAGTCTGCTCTGCTCCCCTCTGGCTCCGGCCTGTGCTCACACCTGGCCCCCGGCAGTGCTGTCCCGGGTCTTGGTTTGTGTGAACGCCACTCTGCCTTCCAGAATGGCTCGCTGAGGGGCGGAGCAGGTGCTTAATCCCTACAAAGGCCACCCAGGACTCAGTGTGTTGTCCTGGGCTTGTCATCAGAGCATAAGGGCCTCCCTGGGGTCCCAGGGGTGGGGGGAGTATGTTGCTGACCCCAGGCCTGGGCAAGCCAGAGCCCCGAGGCTTCCCCAACTCGTCTCTTCTTCCTGCAGAGCTGGGGCCAGGCCCAGCTCAGACACAGCGGGTGGGAGGTGGAGCACCCTCTGAGGGGCTACCCTGGCTGCCCTCACTCTCCTCGTACCCCTGGGGGCTCCTGGAGGCAGAGTTGGGCCTCCCTGGCTCTGAGGCCTTGTGGCAGCCCCGGGCCTGGCCAAAGCTGCCCAAGGGACACAGGTCAGCCTCGGGTACCGCTGCCGCTACACAGACAGACCCACAGTGGGGAGAGCACCTTTATTGTCAGATACGGTAACAGCGCTACAGGCTGGTGGTGCCGGTCAGAGGTCCTGCTGCCTCTGGCTTCCCCTCCAGACCTGCCTCAGGAGGGCCATCAGGGCCTTGAGGGCTGGGAGAGGTGAGCAGGGCCCAGAGGGACCAGGCCACACCTCCCAGGAGCACCAAGAGCGCCGGGGACAGTCACTCCTGCCATGAGAGATGTGCCCCAGGGTGGCGCCAGCACCTTTGATTCTCTGAGTTTGCTGCCGTCGCTGAGTACCAGATCCTGGCCCAGCAGGAGGGTGACACCAGGGCCGGCCGGTTACAGGAGGGCCACGGTCTGAGCCAGCAGGCGACCCTACAGGTTTCCCAGGGAGGCTGGGAGAGGCCTGGGCTGCAAGTCCCACCCCAAGGGACGTTCCCATGAAGTGCCCCCTCCTCTGGCTCAGCGGTGGGCTCAATGAGACTGGGGGTCGCAGTGAGGGATGCCAACCTGGTCTGGGGGCCCTGCACTCCCAGTGCTGCTCTGTCACCATCCCCAAGTCCACGTGACCTTCGGTGGTGTATTCAGGATCTCTCTGGCCTTTGAGAGCAGCTATAGGCCAGGCTGCCCCCGGCCCGAGAAGCAGACCCCAAACCCCGGGGAGGGGGCCGACGAAGGGAAGGCCGGTGGTCTCGGACTCAGATGTGCTGTGCCGGGCCCCACCGTCCCCCCAGCTGGCCCTGCACCCTCCTGTCTGAGTTTCCTCATGAAAAGGGAAAACTGGCAGGGCCGAGAACACCCAGCTTCAGCAGCTGAGAGCCCTGGGTTCAAATCCTGCCCCAGGCATCCATGAGCTGGCGGCCGTGGGTGGGTAATTTGTACCCTCCGAGCCTCGGTCCTCCGTCTAAAGTGAGGATAATAAGCCTACCTCCTAAAGGTTAAATGAGACGACATAGGGAAAGCTCCTTAGACAGGCCTAGATGTCGCAGCGACTCAGTAAATAGGAGTATTAGGATTATTCTCACACCCACCCCCGGCCCAACCAGACCCCGTGTCCAGCAGGGAGTGGGGGGTGGGGGAGGACAGGCCTCTGCCAAGGTTGCTGGTCCCCTCTGGACCCTGCTCCTGAGGCGCCATCTGTCCCCAAGGCCTTCAGGCCCCAGGAGCCAGTGTCCCCCACAGCGGTCCATGTCTGCAGCCCAGGCCCCCTGGGGTGCCTTCAGGAGCCAGCAGCAGCGCAGGCCTCCAGGGCCGCGTCTCCGGCCACAGTGGGGCTTATCCAGGGAGCTGGGCTCTTACTTCCTGCTGCCGGCCCGGTCTGCACTCTTCTGCCCGGGGGCGGGGCCAAGCAGGGCAGCGAGGACACCATCGGGGTGGGGGCCGCCCCGCTTCATCTTGAGGTTGGCTCTCAGGGTGGCGTCCTGGCCGGAGCCCCCCTCGGGGGAGGCCAGGGGATCTGGAAGGAGAGCAGGGGCGGCTCCAGACAGAGCACCTCTGCCCCGGTCCCTGACAGTCCAGGATGAGGCAAAGCAGCAGCGGGCTTCAGGCCCGCACACATTCATTTGTTCATCCATGCACCCACCCACTCACCAGTCCCATCACCCATTCGCCCACCATCCAGTCTCCCGAGCTCCAGCCCTAAAGAGGCGCCACTCACCACCCTGCACAGGGGCTCCCGGTGGGCCAGGAAGAGACATGGAAACCCTACCCCATCATGGAGTGACAGGCCCCTTGGAGCACGGTGGGGACAGAGGAGGGCTCAGGGATGGCTTTGCAGCAGCAGAGACCTCTGAGCCGGTCCTGAGGTGGGAGTCAGTGCTCCCAGGACAGAAGGCCTGGCCTGAGCAAAAGTGTGGGGGTGGGAGGCGTTGCCCCCCACAGGGCCATGCGGGGAGGGCCTGGGGAGCTGGGCTGATGCACCTGGAAGTCAAAGGCAGCAGGAAGCCACTGGGGTCCCTGAGCAGGAGAGGGGCAGCATCGGCCTGGGCTTTGGCAAAGACTATCTGATGGCCAAGTGGAGGCTGGTGGGGGCAGGGAGGCCGGAGCCCCGAGGCAGCAGGAGATGGATGGGGGAGGGGAGGGAGGGTCCCAGCTCGGTGGCCCTGGTCACTGCTCACCGTGGATCCCAATCATGTGCTCCAGGATGAGGACTCGCTCCGCCAGGATCTTGAGCGCCTCTCGCAGCTGCTGCACCCCCTCGCCCTGGTGGGGAGGGGGGGGATGGCCAGGGTCAGGGCGAGCCGCAGGGAGGGGTCGGGGCAGTCCCGCCGCAGCCCCCACCCCTGCCTCTTCCCACCTGTCCCCACCGTCACTGCAGATAGTGTCCCAGAAGCTGAGGTTCAGACCCGTGTTCACAGACAAGGAGCCCAAAGCACAGAGGGGACAGGCAACATCCCTAGTGCCACACAGCCTGGACGTGGCCACCTGGCTGCTTCCCCTGGGCATCCTGTTTCCAGAAAATACCCTAACGAGGGCAGAGCACCCAGCGCAGGGCCTCAGCAGGGAGGTGCTTTCTCCTTTCCTTCCTGGGCTGCCCAGCTGAGCTCTCTGCCACGCTAATATTGCAGAGCAGGCCAGGGACAGGCCAGGTGTGGCCGCACCAGACAAGGAAGAGCAGGTAGAGTCACCACCCCACGCGGCGCTGGGGGCAGGCTGGTGCGGTGACGGTGCCTACATTCCTGGGACCAAGGACCTTGTGCATGGAGACATGTAAATGGCCAAGGCAGGGTGCTGACTTCTTAAGAAGACAGGTGTCAAGGCCACTTTGAAAAGAAAAGTGACGGTGGAGAGACAAGGCCACTGTCCCCGGCCGGTGGCCCAGCCCTGGGAGGCAGCAGCAAAGTGGTGCCTTTTGCTGGTGTGACATGGCAGATCTGTCTCATATTCAGATTAATTTATCTTGAAACTAAACAAAAGGAAACCAAACAGCATCCTCCTGGTTCCTGCCAGGAACCCAAGGGCGAGGGGAAGCTGAGCTGTGCACAGCGCCTGGGACGGGGATGGAGCGGGGGCGCCAGGCCCCTCTGTCAGGGACCCATATGAGCCTGACGTCCCTGAGCCACAGGTTGCTCTTCTTATGAAATGCGGGTGGGGAGGGTGTCACAGTCTCAGAGTCCTGTGGTGAGTGACATGTGTACCTGGGCTCAGGCCTCGCCTTCCTCCTTGCCGCCTCCTGCACCCACCTCGGCTGCCTGGGTTCCAGCCTCTTCCCCTTCTCTGGTCCTGCAAGGACCTTCCAGAGGTCCCCTAGCCCCAGCCTCGCCCCTCCAGCTGTGCAGGTGGCCCACCGAGCCCTGACACCCCACCCCTCCTGGGGCACCCCCACCCAGCCACCTTCACACCCAGCCTGCAGTGGCTGCTGCAGGCAGTGTCTCCCCGACTGCGCTGTGAGCTTCCCAGGGCAGGGACCGTCTGTGGGGTCAGTACAGATTTGCGGGGTCGGTACAGATCTGCGGGGTCGGTACAGATCTGCGGGGTCGGTACAGATCTGAGGGGTCGGTACAGATCTGCGGGGTCGGTACAGATCTGCGGGGTCGGTACAGATCTGAGGGGTCGGTACAGATCTGAGGGGTCGGTACAGATCTGCGGGGTCGGTACAGATCTGCGGGGTCGGTACAGATCTGAGGGGTCGGTACAGATCTACGGGGTCGGTACAGATCTGCAGGGTCGGTACAGATCTGCGGGGTCGGTACAGATCTGCGGGGTCGGTACAGATCTGAGGGGTCGGTACAGATCTGCGGGGTCGGTACAGATCTGAGGGGTCGGTACAGATCTGCGGGGTCGATACAGATCTGAGGGGTCGGTACAGATCTGAGGGGTCGGTACAGATCTGCGGGGTCGGTACGGGTCTGCGGGGTCGGTACAGATCTGCGGGGTCGGTACGGGTCTGCGGGGTCGGTACAGATCTGTGGGGTCGGTACGGATCTGCGGGGTCGGTACGGGTCTGTGGGGTACCACCCTGCCCCTGTAGGACTCATTAGCACAGTTACCTCTGTGGCGGCCGCTTTCTCCCCCTCCTCTCCCTTCACGCCGGGCTCACCCTAGGAAGCAAATCACACAGTCAACACCTGGCACGGGGCGGGGGACACCTCTCCACTCTCTCGGGGGCCTGCGGGAAGTCAGGGGCAGGCTGGGCAGCCAGGGCCCAGAGGACGCCTGCCCTGTGGTGAGCAGAGAGGGGAGGCCGCAGCCCCAGGGCACACCCTGCACAGCCTGGCATGGCCCGGGGAAGTGTCTGGGGTCGGCTTAGGGGCTTAATAGGCTTCTGGGGCAGAAGAGTCTACTACTGTGTGACTTTGAGCAAGTCTCTACCTCTCTGTGCCTTCGTTTGCTCATCTCTAAAATGAGGGTAGTAGTAGTACCTATCTCAGAGAATTACTAGGACGATTAAGGAAATTGACATTACCAATGAGCTTAGGCCATAGCCTGGCAGCTAGAAGTGCCATCTAAGTGGTCACCATGTTGTTACTGTCAGGAGACAGAAGGATGGGAAGGGGCAGGATGAGGCTGACATTTCTGGGTCAAATCCCAGTTCTACTGCTGCCTCACTGTGTGACTTTGGGCAAGTTACTTAACCTCTCTGAGTCTTAGTTATTAGTTCTAGCAAATGGGGATAATAAAGTGTGGTCTCCCTGGGTCACTGTGAAGCTTAAATATATTGTGGGGGGAATATGTCCACGGTGGCCGGCACACAGTAGGTGCTCAGCAAGGATCTATTCCTCCTCCCCCACCCCCTGCACCTGGAGTAAGGCTTGGGCGTGAGGGAAGTGTCTGCGTCCTTGGCCTTGGAGGCAGGAGCTGAGACTCATAAATTCTTGTTTCCAAGAAGGGCAATTAGAGGCCAGCTGTCTCAGCCTCTTATTTCTGGGAGATTCAGAGAAGGGAAGGGACTTTCCAGGTCACACAGCACGTTAACCTGTGGCCCCAGGCAGCACAGCACATTAACCCAGGGCCCAGATCACAGCACGCATCAGCCAGGGCTCCAGGCGCTCCGGAAGAGACTTAGGGCTCTCCCCCACTTCCTGAGGTTGCTGCCCTCCTGCCCTCCTCACCCCCGACAGGAGCTGTTTCGGGCCCTGCTCACACACTCCTGGGAGTGGGAGCCCAGGCAGAGCCACCCAGGACAGGCCCACCCACCGGGCGCCCTGGGCGTGGCCCGGGCCCATCCGCACAGACAGACTTACAGACGGCCCCGCCGCGGCCCGCTCTCCCGCCAGGCCCTGCAGGAACAGACAGGCATGTGAGGTGCCACCTGCGCCCACCCCGTCTCCAGCCCCCGCCCCCCACTGGGCTCTGGGTCTGAGGAAAAGGATGGGAGGGTGGCCTGGCGGGAACAGGAAGGCCAGACTCGAGGGCCTCCAGTCCTGGAGCCACCTGGGGCTGGTGTGTGGCCCTGGGCCTCAGCTGAGCCTCAGTCTTCCCACCTGCGAAGTGGACCGATGCCAAGTATGGTTGTCACACAGAGAAGGGGACAGTCAAGCACTTGTAAGGCACGCGTCGTGGTAATGGTGATAGTCCCTCGCTCATGTGCTGACGCCAGCCCTGACGGCTCCCGGGAGCCCCAGGCCCATATCCAGCTGTCCCTTGACTTCTTCACCCAGCTGACCATGAGGTGCTCACTTCGCCTCTCTCCAAAGTGACTCCAACCCCGAAGCCTTCCCTCCTCGGGGAACGGCTCGCTGGTGCTCCAAGCTGGTCCCCGCAGATCCGCGGGAGTAAACCCAGAGCTTCTCTTTCCCCTCCGGCCAGGTATATCCATCAGCCAGACCTGTCCAGCCCACTCTCTTCATTCTGCCCTGTCTACTGGGACCTCCTGCTGGTCTCCAGCCTCCTCCCCTCTCCTGCTTCCCATCCCCAACGACAGCCAGGGGGCCTTTTAAAGATGTAAATCCTCCCTGGAACTCAAGGTGCTCCCTCGCAGTTACAAGAGCCCACACTTGGGCCCAGAGGTCAGGCCTTGCCCTCTGCAGCTCAGCCCACACCACGCCCCTTTGCTCACTCCCTGCCCGCGGGCCTTTGCACCTGCTCTCCCCACCATCTGGGCCTGATGGGCCACACAACTGGGGAGGCAGAGCAAGTCTGGGGTTGGGGCTGCCTCCTCCTCCCCAAGGAAGAGTCTCAGGGAGGGGGGAGAGGCTGAGGTGGACAAGTGACCTGGCCCAGCTCTGCCCACACCCTCTGTGTGACCTCGGGCAGCACCTGGCCTCTCTGGGACTCAGTTAGCTCATCTATGAAATGGGGGTGCTGCTAACACCTCCCTGGTACGAAGAGAGTGGACACAGAAAGCAAAGTTCTCACCTGGGAGCCAGGTGCTCCTGGGAGTCCCGGGGGACCGCGCGGTCCTGGGGGACCTGTGGGCAGAGTCACAGACGTTCACCTGGGGCCAAAGATGCCCAATGCCCCCCGCCATCAGCTCTGGGGGTGCCATTCCCAGCCTCCTGTCCCCCAGGCTGCCCTGGGTCTGTCCCTGGGCAGGAAATGAAAGTCTGCTGAATGAATGGTTGTGGGGGCCACACCTCCCCAGGCCCCCAATCCTCGGAGCCCGAAGCCCTCCCTCCACCTGCCCCCTCCCATGGCTCCTGCACCTCCACCTGCTCCCCCCACCAGGGCTTCATCCGTGAGACCTAGGAGGCCAGCTAGGGTGTCGGGCCAGACTGCCCCCCACTCCCCAGCCAGCCAATCCCCTGGCAAATCCCTCCAGTCCACCCTGCCCGCCTCAGGCCTGGGACCCTCCAAGCCCACCCCTCCCGCCCATCCGCCCTGCATGCAGCCACGCAGAGCGAGCTTGCAGAAACACAAACCAGGTAGGGACCTCTCAGGGATCCCCAAATCCTCAGCCCAGCCCCTTCCCACCCTCACCCCCCAGGTACCCTCCTAGAAAGTTCTGCTTCATGTCTTTGCCAACGCTGTTGCTACTCCTGGAGCTTCCCTCCTCCTCCACGCTCCCAGCAAATTCTTTCCCACTAGTCTTAGGCTGAGCGTCACCTCCTCCAGGAAGCCTTCCCAGCACCTCCTTCCACCACCCCCTCTAGGCAACTCCCTGACATGGACCAGCCAGTGCCCACAGCCACCGTGCTGTATATGTCTGCCTCCCCCACGGGCTGTGGCATGCCCAGAGGGTCAGGCTGGGTCTCGTGCGCCCAGCATGAGGAGGGCGGCTCATGGCTAATGTCTGGCACGCTTGGAGGAGTGAGGCCTCTGTCCCCAGCGGCTCTGCACGGGCTGTGCCTCCCGGGCTGCGGGGACCCCTGCTGGGCTGTGCCAACGTGGTCCCACTCCCAGACCTGGGGACACGTGGGAAAGGGCACCCCAGGGCGCACGTGCCAGGACTCGGGGTTAGAAACAGACGCCCTCCCTCCAGTCTGAGTGCTCCTGAGACCTGGCAGGTCACCTGGAAGCTCCAGGTACCCCCAGCTCACCCCCTTTCTCCCTGGAGCATCAGCTCAAATGTCTCACTTTGACGAGGCCCCTCCCACGCCCCAGTGCCCGCCAGCCCGGCTTCTCACTTGTCACTGTCTCAGATCCCACCCAGGTTACTTGTTTATGGTGTTCATGCACGGCTTGCCGCCCTCCGTGAGATGCCAGCTCCACGATGGCAGGAACCTTTGCTTTGACTAGAGTGTCCCCGGATCCTGGAACACCACCCAGCACGTGCGGTAGCAAGTGCCAGTGAACGTTTGTCAAAAGCACAGGAGAGGGGATGAGGGACAAGGAAGGACTGACGGGGCTTTCCCAGGCAGGGAGGGGCAAGTGGTGAGCTGGCCCCAGGCCACACTCCTCCCCCAGTGCAGGGCCCTGGAGGACGGGGCTCAGGCCAGGCCTGAGAGCAGGTTCCCCCCAAGCGAGCCCCAGGGCCAGCCCTGCCCAGGGCCCTTGGTTTCTGCCTCAGAGGCCCAGGGCCTCCTGTCTCTGGTCCGCCTTTCCCACCAGCTCCTGCACCCCCATGCTGACCCCACACCCCCTCGCCTGGGCCTCCGCGTACCCAGGTGCGTGTCCCACACTGGCCCATGCAAGGGCAGCCTGGGCAGAATCACTTGGGATTTGTGTGTTCAGCCCCCTGGGCGCTGCCACCGAGAAGCGAAGGGCTTCACCTCAAGCCACACGGCAGATTGGGGCAGAACCAGATCCCAGCACTGTGCCAAAGCTACGGACCCCCACCGGCCTCCAGCCCCCTTGCAGCCCCTAGGCTTGGGCCAAGCCCTGGGGGCTCTTCCATTTGGGCCCGGCTGTGCTGCTGCCCTTGACTACTTACCTGGTGGGCCGGGGGGACCCCGGGGCCCTGGGACACCTGCCAGCACTGTGTCCACGATGGCAGATGCCAGCCGTGAGTCTCCATCTGTGGTAAGAACAGAGTGGCTGGTGGTCTGGCAGGGCACAGCTGGCAGCGCTGGGAGGCTGGCCCCGAGCACTGAGCCCCGAGCACTGAGCCCCGAGGTCTGCGGTGGGGAGGCTGCTCTGCCCCGCCCTGCGCACTCAGAAACCTCACCACGGCTGACAACAGGCCTCCCTACGGGTGCACAGGCCCTGCTGCGACCCAACCCGCGCTAGTCCGCTCTCTTCCCAAATGTTGCCCCAGCCCTCCAGGACAGCTGCGTCCCTTAAAGACCCTGAAGCTGTAGGAAGGAGCATCTTGTCTGAGTAGGGCTCGATGGCAGTGGGCAGGGCCAGACACAGGACATCGTGCCCAGACCAGGGCAGGTTGGAGCCCACAGATGGCTCCTTGTGGCCCAGGGGTGCAGGTTACTGTCCTCTGAGACCCCCTCCAAGGCACTTCACATTCACGAACATCATCTGTTCTCTCCCTGCCCAGGGAGCATCCCTGCGCCACTGCACAGGTGGGGAAATCGAGTCTGCAGACAGCGAGTTAGTGTTCACCCCTCTCCCGGCCCTGCCCCCAGCATGGCTGGGCCCGTGTCCCCACTGAGGGCAGCCAGGACCCAGCCCTCTCGGCAATGAGTCCCGCCCTCCTGGTGCAGGCACCGGCTGGGGCTGTGTGTTTCAGTCTCCAGAGCGGCTCCATCAGGGAGCGTACCCATCTCTACTCTACAAATGGGAAAACTGAGGCTGGGAGGGGTATGATGGGACTCAGGTGCAGATCTCAATGCTCAGAGGAAGGCTGTGCTGCCTGGGAGGACAGAAGCCCCAGCAAAAGGGGGGCTTGGGCTTCTCTGACAGCGAACCACGGTGCCCGGGGTGCCCGCTGACCCAAACTCTCTTCTCAGAAGTTAAAGTTGATCCTGTCACCTTCCTCTTACTGCCCTTGCCAGTTGGCCAGGACACTTAACCAAAAATGATGTTCCTTTTGGGGACTTCAAAAATGATGTTCCCACAGGCTCCTCTGCCCAGCCCACCCGTGCCTCCCTATCCCTTGGACCCAGAGTCCTGGTCCTGTCTGCTCGCTGGGCTCCCCGCCTCACCTCCCCACACGGGAGTGGATGTTGCTGTATGTTTAGAGCCGGATTCGCTCCTTGCTGTATCCCTAGTGACTAAAGCCCTGTGCCTGGCACATAGTAGGTGCTCAGTTAACCCTGCTACATGACTTGCTGTGGCAGGGATAGGCCACTCTGGGGCCAAGAGCAGGGCTGAGGCCAGCACCCTCCCCCCACCTCCTTGGGGACCCTCAGCCTCACTCCCAAGCTGACTCTGTCCCCATTGCTGGCAGGTCCGCTTCCCCAGGGATCCTTCGAGGAGGCACCCCAAGACAGTGCAGCTCAGCGCTGCCCACTGCCCCTCAGGCAAGGTACTCACTGTCTTTGTCTGTAGGCGGCTGCAGGGAGTAGAGGGCGCCTTGGGGGCCGTTTGGTGAGGGGCCTGGGCTGCCTGCTGGGCCTGGGGGTCCTGGGGGGCCAGGGTGTCCCATCTCTCCAGGAAGCCCGCGGGGTCCTGGTGGCCCCAAGAGCCCTACAATGAGGAGAAGAGGCGTCACAGTGAGAGCAGAGCCCAGACTGAGAGATTACAAATGGGGAAACTGAGGCCCTGAAGGGGAGGGGTCAGTCCGGGCACATGGCCAATTGGTGGTGGCCTCTTCACCCACAGTCCTCCTGGAGGGGTGTCCTGGGAGTACGTGAGATGGCCTCCCCTTTCCGGCCCAGTCTAGAGGTGATACCGGGGGTGGCTGGGGTGGGTGAGGGAGGTGGAGGCGAGGGCCTCCCGGGGACCTCAGCTCTGGACAGGGACACCGGGGGGCTGCCAGCCTGTGCCGGTGCAGAGCTGCTCGACCAGGGATCTCTCCTCTGCAGGACCTGGCAGAACCTGGTCATGGGCGTGTGGGATGCCGCCTGCTCAGGTGGGGAGAAAGCCCAGCCCCTTCCCCCAGGGGACAACATCGGGGTAAGGGCCTTACCGGGGGGCCCTGCTGGGCCCTTCTCTCCTGTCTGGCCCGGGTCACCTTTGGATCCTGGGGGGCCTGCAGGCCCTGGTGGTCCTGTCTGCCCCGGGGGCCCTGGAGAGAGAATAAGACGGGCCTCAGAATCCTGGGCTGGCCGCCTCCAGTGGCTCCAGGCCTGATCCCTGGGCTGTCTAGTTCACCTCCCCTGGGAGCACTGCCCACCTGGGCCCCCCCAAACAGGCAAAGGCCCCAGCATCACCTCGGGTTTGTTGGTCTTTACAGTTTACAAACCATTTTTGCACCTGCGAACATCTATGATCCCAAGAACTGCTTTTGTTCCCATTTTAAACTTGGGGAAACTGGGGCTCAGAAAAGTCTGGTCCCTTGGTCAAGGTCACAGAGCCTGGCAGCAGCTCAGGTCTCTTAACACCAGGTCCCTCCCGAGCACCCTACTGTGTCCCTACTCAGGGTCAAGAATGGGGTCTGTGGCAAAGTGCTCCCCAGTATGGTTCCTCAGAGGCCCCAGAAAGCCCAGGATGTGCCTGCCTAGCCTGAGGTTCCAGGCCCCCGAGCGTGGGTGAAAGGAGGACATGGAGGGGTGAGGCCGGGTGGCCCTGGGGACAGCCCCTTCCCTCTCCGCGCTGTCCAGAGAGGATGTTCAGGAATGTTTGCTGATATGATGGAGGGACCTGCGTTAGCTCTTAGGGTCTTTGCACTCGGGCTGCACGAGACTCTGGTCCCGGAAGAAGGACCTGGCTGAGGGCAGCTGGCTTGGGGAGAGCCCCTCTGTCCTTGGCGACTCGGGGCAGCCAGGCAGCTCCAGATGCCACCATGTGTAGGGTGTGCGCCCCACCTGGTGGCCATCCTTGGAACTGCACCTCCCTGATAGGCAAGGTCTGGACTTTGGCGCCTGATCCTCAAAGCCTGGGGGCTGAGAATCATTGAGGCAAATGCCCCTGACTTGCTGAGTGACAACAGGGGAGTTACCTAACTTCTCTGAGCCTCTCCTCCGTAACCTCACGAGCCTTGTGCGAAGCTCAGAGATGAAATCTGTACACAGGTCAGCCGTATTGACAGGTGCCGGCTACTCAGGCACCCAGGCACCCAGCGCAAAGCTCTGGCTCGGGGCCTGGCACCAGGCGGGGCCGCCAGCAACTGCGACTATTATTATCACAATTGTTCCTACCATTCTGCAGCCCCAGAGGCAGAGCCCAGACCAGCGGGTAGAATCTACAGAGAGAAAACTTTTACCCTTGACTTAAAAATGTGGCAGGGAAGACAGGACGGCAGAGGTCCTCCCGCTGGGGTCGGAGAGTTCACTGAGGAGCCCCCAGAAAGTGGGGGAGGCAGAAGCTCCCGCTCTCTGGGGACACACAGGCAGGGCTGCTGCAAAACTGAGCCAAGCGTGGATGGCTTGGCTGGGAGCCTGCACGCAGGTGCCAAGGGCCAGGGCGGGTCGTGAGGACAGCAGCAGGCCTGTGACCTGTGACCTGTGAGACAGTAAGGCGTGGTGTGGATTGCAGCTAACTGCGCTCGGACCGCATCTACAGTGGCAACCAGGACTCTGTGCAGCCGATCGTTTGCACGAGGGACCGCCAGCCCCGATGGCCACCAGAGCTTCCATTTTTTTAAAGAGAAGCTAGAAATCCTGATTTTTCTATGAAATCTTCCAGTTTTAACATGTTAGCTCAATTTTTCAAAATGCCATGTGGGCAGGCTTGACCCAGAGGGCCTGGGATGACCTGTCTGCTGAGGTCCTGGGCGGCCCTGCCCGCTCCCCCTGCCACTCCTGGCTGGCCCGAGCCCTCCCTGCCGGCCTCACTCACCGGCCGGGCCCGTGGGCCTTCTCCCTCGGGGCCCCGGGTGGGCCAGAGGGATGGCGTCAGGGAGGAAGTCCTCGTTCCATGGTGGCGTGGTGCTCTGGGGGGCCGGCAGGTCATTGTCAGGGCCTGGGGGCCGCTCCGCTGCTTCGAGCAGGAGAACCTAGGCCGGAGAAGGCAGAGGGTCAGGCCAGGCCAGAGCAGGGCAGAGACACGCGTGTGCGGGGACATGCACCCATGAGACCCGCAGCTGTGCCCTGCCACACATGGCTGGTCGCGCTCTTTGGTGGGAACACTGTGCCCGTTGCCAGGGCTCTCTCCCCCGCCTTCTTCTCCCTCCCACACCAGGAAGCCCTCGGGCTCCAGCAGGGCCCAATGACACCTTCACTGTCCCCGTGCTTGTGCCAAGAGGTCGTGGCTGTTTGAGCAACAACCCCATTCGCCCCAGCTCTGGGGTGGGGTTGGGGAGGGTCTGTGCATGTTGTCCCCCTCATTGTCTGGCGCAGCACCCTCTTCTCCCCTTGAGAGAGGCAGGGGGCAAAGCCCCAGAGCCTGGGCCTGGGGGGACTTTCTCCTTCATTTAAGCGACCTGGAAGCCAGGCCTCAGGGACCCTAGTGAGTCCCTGCTGCTCCCAAAGAGGCCGGCAGGGGGCGCAGTATGCCGGGGATGGGCTCAGGCCTGGCCAAGAGCCCCACTGAGAACCTGGGTGGGCCCCGGGGCAGGGGGCACTGGGGACCTGTCACTCAGGCCTGGGCTGGGCTGAGGGTCTGTGGTGCACAGGGAAAGGGTCCCTCTGGGCAGTCCCCCCACCAGTTCTGCAGCGTCCCCGGGCCTGGCGGACAGAGTCTAGGGACCCTTGGGAACAAAGTGGCCTGTTGTGAGCCCAGTCCCAGCAGGCGAGTCCCCAGGGCGCAGGCACGTTGGGGGGGCAGCCACGTGCTCGGCTGCTCAGGCTCTGACCCCGCACCCAGGCCCTGCTGTGGGCCGCAGGATGGGCTCCTCCTCCACCCCTGCAGGGAGCTGCCCCAGAATGCCCGGCCAGGTCTGTGGGACCACCCCACACCCACCCCAGGCCTCAGGGTCTCCATCCATGCTCCGCAGGGGCTCCTGCCCTGTGAGGCTACCTCAACCCCCAGGGCCACGTCTCTGAGTCCCTCCCCTTTCTGGTCCTTACAAGGGCCCATGAATCTGGAAGGGTCACAAGCGAGGTGGAAATAGAGGCTCAGAGATGGCAAGTGACTTGCCCAAGGTCACCCAGCAAGCAGGCGGTAGGGCCAGGGCCCCATGCAGGGCTTCACCCACCAAACCCCAGTTTGTCCTCCCACAGCTCCTCCCTGGCCTCGGCTGAGCTCCGCGGAGGCACAGGGAAGGGGAGTGGCTGGCCCAGATCACACAGCAGCTCCGGTGGCCTCTGGAGTCCCTGTTGCAGGGAGGATGCTGGCTCCTGCCCCGCCACTGAGCATCCCCTGGGAAGCTGACGCCACAGCCAAGGTCAGGGGCTCCTGGGCAGGGGAGGAGGCGGGGTGGGGGAGGCACGTGATGGGAGCAGCCAGGGTGGTGGGTGCCAGGCTGAGGGGAGGGAACCCTACACCTGGAGCTCGGGGCCTGGGGGCAGGAGGGTGGTGGAGGCTGGGGTGGCCCCCTTGTTTCTGGCCTGCCTGCTGGGGACAGTAGGGTGCCCCCAGTCAAGCAAGGGCACTGGAGGGGGGCAGGTTTAAGGGTGAAGGAGACAAGAGCAGTTGGGTGGGCTGGGTTGCAGCATCTTCGGGGACCTCCAGATGGATGCGTTTAGCAGGGGTGGGGGGAGACATGTGAGGGGTGGGGGAGGCCGAGGTGGGGAGGAGGGATGCAGAGAAGGCGCCACTGCAGAGTGGGTGGGGGCAGAGCCTGGAGGGAACTGGGGAGGAGGACCCAACCTGGGCTCCCGGGGATGTGCCCTCTAGTTCTGCTGTGGAAGGGTTCAGGCTTCCCTGAAGGGACCTGTGGCCTCGCCCCAGCACGAAAGGCCTGGCTCGCTCCTTCCTGGGGCCCCTCCCACACAGACACCACCGCCCACAGAGCTCACGAACCTGGGCAGAGGAGCCCTGGCCACGGCCAGGTTAGGCTCAGCCTGGGCTGGAGTCTGAGCCCTCCTGGGCCGGCCGTGGCCAACTCCTGGAGAAGCTGACCGTGTCCCTGCCCAGGCATGAGCTCACTGGGGCGGGCAGCCGTGGGTGTGGGGACTCAGCCCAAGAAAACCAGACTGCGGCCTCGAGGGCCATGGCCCTGATGATGTCATTGCGGCCTGGCCGATTGGCCAGGACACCGCCCTCCTGCCCCAGAGACCGCTGGAATTGCGAGGCTTCTGTGACCCTGGTGCAGGGAAGTCCCCTTGGGCTCCCTCCCACTGTTTGTGGTCTGTGAAGTCAGAGCATAATGCTCAGGGGAGGAGGGAGGGAGGCAGGAAACTTCCCCGGTGCCTTGCCGGCCTCCCTACCCAGCTGTCCCAGGAATAGGGGGCAGCAGGAGTCTGGGATCAGCTCCCGGCTCTGGGAGCCCAGGAGGGAGTGAAGACGGAGCAGGCCCCTCACTGGCCCTTCCCTTGCTCCAGAGCCCCCTACTGTGTTCCTGTACATGCAACCCAGGATAGGAATTAGGACTGGCCTGAGCCAGTCACAGCGATCCCTTTCTTCTTGGCCTGGTGCCCAACTTCCCAGATCCCTGCCACTAGGAGGTGATGACACAGCCCAGCACTGGCCCCTCACACATAATGAGTCTGTTGGAGCACTATGCCTCACCTTCCACTGCCTGCCTTTAAATGCAACGTGAGAATGTGATGCCTTGAGCCACAGCAGCCACTTTGCCATCATGAGGCACCAAACATGAGGACAAAGGCTGATTCGCTAAGGGGAAGTCTGTGAAGAGCCTGGCTTCTGGAGCTGCGAAGCCAATTCCAAGACCACCTAGTCCTACTTCTTGTTGAACAAAGAATACATGTCCTTATGGAATAAGTGACCACTGGCAGGATTCTTGTGTCCTTCCTGACACATCAAAACAGACTTCTCGTCTGAAGGAGCTGAAGCCTCAGCTTCCAGGCCTCTAGGGTACAGCTGTTTTATGCCGCTGCCTCATTTCTGCCTCCCCGTCTGAGGTCTGCCTGCCTGGCTGCCGCTTTGGCTCAGCCCTCATCCGCTCCGGGCTGCTGCCACTTGGGGTCCTCTGAGCCAGGCCAACAAAGCTCCCAGCAGCCCTGTCTCTCCAGGGGACTTGTGGAGCAGGCAGGTGAGCAGCTGGAAGGTGACCCAGAGAAGACACAGGAGTTGAGAGAGTGAGGTCCCAGCCCCTATCTGGGGATGCAGGCAACTGTCCTAAGGAGAGACACACCAGACTCAAGCTGCCTCCCACACAGGAGCTGCCAGAGCTCACAGCAGTAGCCCAGCCTCGAAACGACCCGGGGCAGGGGGCAGGGAAGCAATTCCTTCAATTTCCATTTTCCAGGTGAGCCAACTGAGGCCCGGCGTGGAGGGCCTTGCTGAGGTGGAGCGGGGCTAGGATGAGAATGTCCCTTCTCCCAGCCCGCTAGGTCCACAGAGAGGACAGAGCCCTCACCCTCAGGGTCCCCAAGCAAGCCCTGCCCAGGCCTGCTGCCCGAGGCCGTGGTGGGGGGCTGTCGGGGCTGGGAGGGCCCGGGGAGGAATTGCTCATGGCGGGAGGGTGTGGGTGAGGGCCAGGTGGGTGGAGGGCAGAGGGCAATGTGCCAGTCCTGCCCTAGAGCTGCGACTTGTAACGCCCACACTGCTGGGCCGCGGCCAGGGCAGGCTGTCGCTGCTGCTCTGCGCCAAACCACGCAGAGGCTTCTGGTGCCCGGAAAATGTCCGTCAGGCTGGGCCTGGCCCGGGGACCCCGCCTCTCCTAAAATCTCAGGTGCCAGAAGTTCACCCAGCACCTTCCTCCACACCCCTGAGAGGGCTGTCCCTGCCCTGCTCAGCCCTGGTGGCAGCATTTGCTCCCTGAACCTTCCACCCCTACCCACCCTCCAGAGCTACTGATCCCAGGGAGGGGAGCTGGGCCTCTCCAACCCCTGGCCTGTACCCAGGGGCCTGGGCTGCTGGGGGATCCCGGCCAACCGCAGAAGGGCTCGAGGACAAGGGAGGTCGTGCATGCCCTGGGGCTCCCTGCACGGGGGTCTCCCACACACCCGTGTCTTTATCTGCAAGATGGGGACAGATGGCGGTGATGACGACACCAAGCCCTCACTCCTGGTCGGCACTCGACCATTTCCAAAGCCTGGTCCCACCACCATGTCACCTGAGGCTCCCAACAGCCCTGCAGTGTTGCTGCTCTGACCCATTCTACAACCGGGGAGGTCCGAGAGGGTCGCCAGCTGGGGGCAGGAGGTTCCAAGCCACAGTGACCAGCACCCCCAGGAGCCCTCAGGGTCAGCCTCTCAGGGCAGAAGGCAGGGTCGAAAGGCAACACTGGTTGTCAAGGGCTGTGTGTGTATGTGTGTGTGTGTGTGTGTGTACATGAGCATGTTATGTGTATGCATGTACGTCCATGTGCATGTGTGTCTGCGTACACACGCATGTGTACACATGTGTGTGTGCATCCATGTTAGTATGTGTGCTTGCATGCATGTGTCTTGTGTACATGAGCATGTGACTGTGCATGTATGTGTGTGTGTGTGTGTGTGAGTGCATGTGTATGTGTGTGCATGCGTGTAGGGGATGTGCATGTACGTGGGGATGCCGGTATGCATGGGTGTGCTCTTCTGGGTGGGGGCATGGCTGCCCCTGGGCCTGCTCTCCTCTGGGGGCTCTTGCTGTCCGGGGATCCAGCCCCGCTCAGGCCCCCTGTCCTCACGCCAGCCACCCTGCCAGCCGCCCCCATTCTCCTGCTACCTCCCGGGTGATGCCACCTGCCCCAGCCGCCGCAGTTCTGCCCGAGAAAGAGCTCGGCCTCAAGCCCAGGTGAATCCACCCTCCGGTGCTGGCTCTGCCCCAGGGACAAGGCAACCAGCAGGTCCTGCTGTCCCAAGAGGCTTCACAGAGGTCTGGAGGCAGCCTTGGCATCCTTGTCCCCCAGCCTGTCCTGCCCTAGGCCATGCCCCTCTGGCTAATCACCCGGAGCCACCTCTGGGTGTGGAGGAGAAAGGCTTGTCGCCATCCGGGGCAGATGCTCTTGGTGTCCCTCACATGCCCCTGGGCCCCACACGGCTTTAGCTTCTGCCTGCAGGCACCTGCGACTCTGCCGAGGGCTCTCTCTGGCCACAGGAGCACACTCAGGGGCTCGAGGGGGAAGCCAGAGGGACCGGGGACACCCCAGGGAAGCCTTGCCCAGAGAGAGCAGGACAGACTGCCCAGCTGACGCCCCCAAGGCGGGCTGGCCCTGAGGTGTGCTCTAAACCATCTCCCAGAGGGACCGTGGGCTCGAGCCCGGGAGCCCGCACAGGTAGCCTGCCCATTTACACGCCTGTGCTGGGCACATCCTTCCCTTCCTCTCTCCTCTCCCAGGGCTGCCTGGGGCCACCCCAGATAAATGACTTGTCCTTTGTGGAGTCATCCTGCCTCTGCAGTGACTCCACCTGGGACCTGCTCCTTCCGCTGCAGACTGGGCCGAACGCTGGCTGCTTTCAGGCAGCTCCTCCACCGAGTCTGTCCCAGGGGGTCCTCGGTGCCCAGCCCCGTGCCCAAGCTGGAGGGACAGCAACTCCTCCCTCTTTCCATTGACTTTCGGGTGTCCAGCCTCCCAGCGCCCAGGTCCTGGGGGCTCAGGGCCATTCTGCCCTGCCCACGCCCACCTGCCACCTGGGACCTTCAGATTCTGCCCTCCCACTCTCCCCACCCCAGGAGGCTGGCCCAGCCTGAGAAGGCCACCCAGAGCCACCAAGACCTTAGCAGCATCCAACATGTAGGACCAGGCTGCTCAGGCCTGCTGGGCAACCCGGGCTGAGGTTTTCCCCGCCACACCCAGCAAGTGTCTGATGTCCCCCCATACCCCGGCCCCCAGCCAGGTCCCCAGGCCCAGGCTCCCCAGCCCAGCTGACCTTGGCCTCCAGGGTGGTCAGCCGCTCACTCATGTCACTGAGCCTGGTACAGTTCATGCATTCTGAAAGAGAAGAGGAACCATTGTGAGGGCAGAATGCAGACCCTGGGGAGAGAGCAGCCCAGGCAAGCAGGGAAATCTCCAACCATTTTACCTGGAAAACTCCTATTCATCCTTCAAAGCCTTATCCTCAGGATTCTCTCCTGCATGCAGCCTGCCAGACCTCTGAGCCTCCTTTCTGAGCACTCACAGCACTTGGTACTATCTGTTTATTCAGCAAAGTGTCTACTCCATGCTGGGCACTGAGCCAGCACCGGGGTACCATTAGCCTGCAGGAGCCATGAGGGCAGGGGCTTTGTCTATTTTGTCCACCCACGAATCTGAGTGCCTGGCACAAAGTGGGGACTCAAAAACTATCTGACAATTGGTGAAGGAGTGGTAAACGAGATGCGCTCCCTGACTTTGAGAACCACAGTCTGAGGAAGGAGACAGGCAAATAGATTCAGGCTGGGAAGGGCTTCACTGGGCTGTAAGAACACAACGCTGCAAGCCAGTCCCAGAGGGGCAGTCATGGAGGACGTCCTGGAGGCAGTGGCATCTAAAGTGAGACCTGAGGGATGCACAGTGCTTGGCCACGTTCAGCAGAGAGAAGAACCAATGCCGAGGCCTGCAGGGGAGTGAGCACCAGGCAGTGTGGCTGACTCAGCGTGCCTGGGGGCCACCGAGGCTAGAGAGGTGGATGGACCCTACCAAGGGGCCTGGGAGGGGCGTGTGAGGCAGCATCCAGCGGCCACCGGGCAACTGCTGGATGGTTTCAGGCCGGTGAAAGTCAAGGTCAGATTCGCATTGTTAGCAGCTCAGTCTGGCAGCGGAGCAGACAGCGGGTGGGAGCGGGAAGGCCAGTGGGGAGCTGGGTGATGGGTGACCCCCAGGCACACATCTCCCTGGGCTGTAATTATCTGTTTAAGTCTGTCTCCCCTGAGGCCGGGACCTGGAGCTCTTTAATGAGGAAATAGACGGTTCAAAGCTGTTCTAAAGAGCTTTTATTGCCCTAGAAGTCAAGGGAATAAATTCCTCTCTTGCCTCGGCCGGGTTCAAAGCCTGACCCTGCGGGAACCCCGGCCTGGCTAAACAGACTCGCAGACACAGAAGAGGCATCTGGGCAACTCAGCAGCCCCCGCGTGGCTGGGGCTGACCGCTTGGGGTGTCCCGTCTGAAGCTCTGCTCCCCAGCATGGCCCGGGCCCCCCGCACCGTCAGCCTCCTCCGTCCTTGCAGATTTCCCCGTCCTAAAATGTTGATTCCTCCGCAAGAGATGCGGGGCTGGGGGACCACGGAAATAAGTGGTCCAGGCTTTGTCCTCCCTGGGGGTGCCCAGCCTAGGGGCCAGAGGGGCGGATACTGGCCTTACCTAGTCACGGGAAGGGACCCTGTGGGCTGGCAGAGGCCCCTCGGCCTCTCCCCTCAGTTCTTCCCTCGGCAGGGCCAAGTCAGTGGTTTACAAGCATTTTTAGGAACAGAACTCTTCCCCTTCCATAAAACCTTGTCAGTTACCACGATGCCTGAAGCAGATTAAAGACTGAGGCATAAACACTGAGCGGTGAAACAACTAGAAGAATGTATACGGTTTTCTGACCCTGAGATGGGTCAGGGCTTTATAAAAGGCAAGCGACAGAGGTGGGTGGGTGGTTTTATGGTTACACACGGAGGATTGGACACACATTGTCCTCTGTAGCTCCTCCCAGGAAAGGGGCAGTAAGGAAATAAAAAGGTATGAAGTCCAGAAACAAAGAGAAAGGCAGAGGAACGATGCAGGTGACATTCTGCGAGGTGGCAGGCAGCCAGGGGCAGCCAGCCTGGCACACGGGAGGAGGCCGGGGAAGCCCCAGGCAGGGGACAGGCGGGGTCCTCTCTGGGACACGGACCCGCCAAAGAGGAAAGGCTCACCAACATTGACATTTGGGGAGGCCCCCGATGAAATGGTTGGGTCCCCAGAAGACCAGCCTCCATGAAGAGGGGCTTTTGGTGCCTTCCTCTTAAACTCGGACAGCCGAGGACTCCTGGGCTGCTAAGAGAAGCCCTTAAGGGAAAGCAGAGATCAAAATGAACAGGATTCCATTTGCCACCCACTCTGCCCCCACCTATGCATCCCCCTACGGGCTATTCGCCCCCACCCACCCACGTACTCCCCCGTCCCCGCCCAGGCTCGGTGGGTGCTCCTGAGCTGTGCTGACCCTGCAGTACCGGTAGGGGGGAGGTAGGGCCGCACGGATGGGGGTGCTGCCCTTGGGGGCTTTCTCCCTGGGAGCAGAGAGTCCTGTGGGTTGGCCAGGGCGACTTTTGAGGGGGCCACTTTTCAGCTCCATCCCTGGCCCTGCCCACACCGGGAGGTTCCGCGCCACCCTGGGGCCTGGCAGAAAGAGCAGGAGGAGGTGGCCCTCTGGGAGCTGTAGACGAGAGCCCTGGCCTGCCCCGGGCACTGGGCAAACATTCTTGAGGCTTTTAGGGGCCCTGAACAGAGTGTTTCTGGGGCCGAGGGAACAAACAGGACCCCCGCAGGGGGCAAGGTCAGCAAAGGAGGGAAGCTCTCGTAGGGACCTATTTCTGGAAAGTGTGCTGGGCCCGGGCCCAGTTTGCTCTGGCACCGGGCACCCTGCTTGGCAGGGGAGCAGCGGCTTGGCTGTCAGCGGGCACAGGGAGGGGGGTCCCGCTCCCCAGCCAGCTTGGACGCCCCGCACCACCAACCCGGACAGGCGTTCCTGAGCCGGGCAGGTTTTTGGCCCTCTTGGCATCTGTCATCGACAGGCAATCAAAGCGTGTTTGTTTCACTTTCTCTAATTATTCACTGGAGCGGTGGAAACGGTGCTGTGGGACGGAACCTACCCACTCCTGGCCCTGTGACCGGGCGAGGCCCTGCCCATCCCGCTCTTAGCCGTGGGCTCTGACCCTCTGGGATCATGAGGAGCCCGAGGTGCCCGGCTCCCCCCGACGGCACGCAGGCCCTCGAGCACCTGGGCCCACAGCGCGTCTCCCGGGGTCTAGAGCACATGCAGAAACCAGTGGGGGAACCTTTGCCAATATGTGCGTGTCAGAAGTGTTAACGTACCAGGCAGCCCCGTGTGTGTTCCTATGTTCCTGTGGGGAGGGCAGGGCAGAAAGAAAGAGAGAGAGAGAGAGAAAGCGAGAGCGAGCACTGGAGAGAGAACTGGAGAGAGAACTACAGACGCCTGGGTCTAGCCTGCCACTAGCTCACTGTGGGGCTTGAGAGGCCTGCTCTTTCTTTGCACCTCAGTTTTCCTACCTGTAAAAGGGGCTTATAATGGATCAGCTCCAAGGGCCTCAGGCTCCAGGACTCTTTGCTTCTGCTACCTGTGCCCTCATCCTCGGCCTCTTGTTCATGGGCTCCGTCCACCCCCTGCGGGACAGAGGTCACCAAGTCCACCTGCCATCTGCCTTTGGCCAGCACTGCTGCTGGTGATGGCTCTGCTCCCAGAATTCAGGACCCACCTCCTGAATGAGGCAGAGTTCCCAAGGCCTGGGCCCTGAGAGGGTCTTCGCCAACAGGGCAGGAGTTGGCTACTGCAGGGAGGTCTAAAGAGGCAGCGTGAGTCCACTGTGAGGCTTGAGTCACAGAAAAATTGGGTCATAGAAAAATTAACTGGGCGTGGTGGCACATGCCTGTAGTCCCAGCTACTTGGGAGGCTGAGGTGGGAGGATCCCTTGAGCCCAGGAGTTTGAGGCTGCAGTGAGCTATGATTGGGCCATTGCACTCCAGCCTGGGTGACGGTGGGGCGGGGGGGGGGTGGGTGGGGGATGGGTGTGGGGTGAGGGGCTGGGGGGGACCCTGTCGCTTAAACAAACAAACATGTGTAGAGAGCCTCTAACATGAAAGACAAAAATCAAAATAACAAACAGGAAAAAAGAGTACTCGGAAAGCAGAGACAATGAGTGCATGGAAGAAAATTTTAAAGCAAACAAACTAAAAAACCCACAACAATTCTATTGGTATTCCTAGAGAGATATGAAAAAATACTGTATCCCTGAAAGGCTAGTAAAAAAGAATCTTCAAAAACCAAAAATGAAGCCTAACGCAGTGGCTCACACCTGTAATCCCAGCACTTTGGGAGGCCGAGACAGGAGGATCGCTTGAGGTCAGGAGTTCTAGACCAGCCTGAGAAACATAATGAGACCTAGTCTCTATAAAAAAGAAAAATTAGCCAGGCGTGGTGAGGTGCGTCTATAGTGTAGGTCTCAGCTATTCGGGAGAATGAGGCAGGAGGATCACTCCAGCCCGGGAGTTTGAGGCTGCAGTGAGCTATGATGATGCCACTGCACTCTTGGCAACAGAGCAAGACACTGCCTCAAAAAAAAAAAAAAAAAAAGAAAAGAAAACCTAAAAGCTAAAAAATGCATTTTCAGAATGAAAAAAACAGCTGACATAAAATAGTAAAAGGATTGGAACATGAGAAAATCTTCTACAAAGTTTACAAAAGAGGAGAGTTGTGAAAATTGGAGAGAAAAAAATAAGGAAATTAAAGGCGCAATCCAGGAGGTCCAACAGCTGACTAATTGGAAGTTCCAGAGAAAGAAGCTAGAAAAAATTGAAGGAAGAAAAGTATCAAAGAAATGATCCAAAAAGGTCACCTAAAACTGAAAGATATGGGTTTTTAAGTTGAAAGAACATACAAAGGGCCAGAAGAAAAAAATAACTCATACCAGAAAGCACAAAATCACAAAATTTCAGAATCCCAGAGACAAGAAGAAAACCCTACAAGCTTCTAGAGATAAAATACGACTTAGGGAAAATATCAGGAATCAGTATGGCACTGAACTTCTGAACAGTAATAGTGGAAGCTGCAAAATAGTGAGTTTTGGGGGGGCAGGGGCGAGAAGAGGATTTTCCGGCTAAGATTCAGTACTCAGCTCAGCTATCCCTCAAGGTTTGGGGGTAGAATGAAGGCATTTTTAGACATGCACGGCCTCAAAACATTTACACTTGACATACCTCTTCTCAGAAAAATGCCAAAGGATGTACTCCACCAAAACAAGGAAGTAAACTAGGGAGAGGAAGACGCAAAACATGAATATGCAAAAGCAGAAAGTTTGATATGGAAGAGACCAAGAAACATCTTAAGAAGGATAATAAAGAAATGTCACGTGGTAACAGCTGTGCAGTGGGCCTGGAGCACACCCGGACTGCATTAGACCGCAGGACAGAGGGCTTTAAAAACTAGGCAGCACCCGATGTGTATGAACGCAATGAAGGGAGAATTAAACTTCTCTTCGAAAGTGTGGGGTGAATTAGCAATATGTCAAGTGATACACATTTATGACATTGCACAGAAAACTAAGAATAAAAAATGAATTGTTAATACCCAAGAAAATCCAAAGTCTAAAGAGAGGAAAGCATCTTGGGATCTGTGACTATAAACGTGTTCCTTATGACAGTCACCTCCCTGTCTGCATGTCTTCCCACACCTGATTAAGACAGATCCCAGGTACATTGACAACGCTGGGTTTCCCATGTTGCAAGCGTGTATTTGCACATGAAGGAAAGAAAGAGTCTGAAGATCTAGTTCCACCACCAACTCTCCTTTGCAAAGACTACTGAACACTGGGGGCTCAGTTTCCTCATCAGGAAAGTGGGCATGATAATCTCTCCCTAGCTCACCCCAAGAATTATCATGGGCCGACTGACACACGCACATACTGATGTGTGCGGAGAATGACTCTGAGGCTCACGTATCCGGTCTGGGGTGAGGAGGGACTGGTCCCCCCACTCCCATAGCCCCTTAGGTTTAGTGGCTTTAAGACCCACGGGATGAAGGGCAGCTGGACGCCTGTGATGGCTCGTTTTACGGATCAACTTGGCGAGCCCCGCTGTCCAGTTGTTGAGTCAAATGCTGGTCTAGCTGTTGCTGTGAAGATATTCTGTAGACGTGGTTAACATCTGCAGTGCGTGGACTACAAGCAAGGAGATTACCCTTGCTAATGTGAGTGGGCCTCATGCAATCCGCTGAAGGCCTTAAGAGGGATAAGTAAGGTTTCCTGGGGGAGAAGGAATGCCGCCGCCTCAAGACTGCAACACGGATATCCTGCTGGAGTTTCCAGCCTGCCAGCCGGCACCACAGAGTTTGAACTTGTCAGCCCCCACACAAGAGCATGAGCCAATTGCTTGACATAAATTTCTTTACATGCTTGCAAATACACACATATCCTGTTCATTCTGTTTCTCTGGAGAACCCAGACTGGTACAAGGCCCAACCCACAAACAGGTCCTAAATGGACGTCCCCTCCCTCCACCCCCAACCAGGGAATGTTCCCCCGGCTCTTCAGAGCTCCAGCTGTCTTAAAGACAGTGTTACCAGAGTTGGCAAATGAAAGCACGGCATTTTATCTGGCAACCTCCTTAGTTCCTCGTTCCTCCTACAAACACACGGAGGCCCTCTCTGCAACAGGGATCCAGGGATAAGAGGCCTCCCCTGCAAGGGTCTCTGGACATGCAGGTGCTGGATGCTAAGGAGGCTCTCAGGGTGGGGCCGAACCCAGCTATTGGAGACCAGGAGGGCTTCCCAAAGAGGCGGCATCTGAGCTGAGCCTTGATGACAATAACAACGACTGACAGTAGTAAACACTCGCTGAGCACCTGCTCTGTGGAAGTCTCAGAAACCTTGAAGCTGGCACTAGATTGCTATCTCCATTTTGCAGATGGGAAAAGTGAGGCTCAGTAAGGTTATGTAAATTTGCTGAGAGTCTCCCAGCCAGAAACTGACCTGGAAGCACGTGCTCTTTGCTCTTAATGGCTGAATTATAATTTAAGTCCTGGCATGACTATGGCCGGTGCTCACCACGCACCTGCTCTGCTCTGGGACCTGGGACTGGGGCCTTTGCGTGTAGGACTCTTGAAATCCTTGCAACGGCCAGCGAGGGGCTCTACTGTCACCCCCACCTGCAGAGGAGGAAGTGCACGATGGCCATGAGCCGGAGCCTGACAGCACGCAGCGAGTAGGGGTGGAGCCGGGAGGGGCGTCTGCGTGTCTGCCGTACTGCTCCCTCCACCATTTTTAGGAGACTCTTCTTGGCCTCGTGCTGGCCACCTGCCCAAAAGACCTCAGTCAGGTCCCAGGTTTAAGTTCCTGTAACAGGTGGGAACCCAACTTGCCGCATGTGTCAGGGGTGAGCCAGCTGCAGGCTGGAGTCCCAGAGTCCGCTGGAGTCCCAGGTCCCTGGGGCAAGCAGGCCATGACAATTCTAACTATGTCCAGTCCTGGTGTTTCCGGTTTCGCCTGCAGCTCCAAGATACTCTCTAGCACTCGAGCCCGGCTCCATGGACAGCGGAGAGGCCTGTGCCTGGGAAGCCACCTCTCTGGTTAATTTCTAGAGAGCCCCTTGTCCCAGGTAATTGCAGAGACTGCGTTTCTCCAAGTCACAAACCCCGAAGACAGGAGGTGGAGAGGACAAGGCTAGGCCGAGGGGGGGCCCTGCCACATGCCAGTGCAGTGAACCCCCTTGGGGGCTGGGAACTTGCCAGTCAGATATAGCCATGGCCACTCAGCCGGCCCAGCTGTAGGGCTCAGGGACTGGACAGAACAATTAAATTCCATCCTTTGCTATATATCAGGGATCACAGAGAAGACAACATTTTTCAGGAGCTTCTGCCAAGAATTTTTTGAAGAGGAACTTGAATTCCTTCTTGGAGAGGAGCAGCCTCACATGGGTGTCCTCCCCGGGGACACACACATCTCCAAAGGACCAACTGCACTGAAGCCTGGAACACAATGGTAGCCAGCCACTCCACGCCAGGGCACCCACGTCATCAGCCCCAAGACATGGAAATTTCTGGTGATGTTCAGACACACCATGCTGGTAAAAGAAGCAATGCTGGAGAATGGAGTTGACTGATCGATGTTAATCGAGCACCTGCTGGATGAGAGTCATACAAGCCCTGGTATATCGCCCTCCCTTTGCTAGTGAGGAGGATGAAAAGCAGAGAGGTTTGGTAACCTGCTCAAGGTCACACGGATTGTTGATTAAAGGCCAGAATCAGAACCCAGGTCCACGGTGGGCTGGGCTAGATGCCCTGGTGAGGGCAGCAACCCTCAATGTGATGTGAACACAAGCACCTGGACCATGGCTGGGCGTGGGCAAAGTCTGTCCGTGACTTCTGCACCCCACCATGGCCCTGGGGGCTGTGCTAACCTGGCTAGCTGAGTCTACCTTCCTCCCTCTCTACCTCCACATCCAATCCCAATTTCAAGGCTGATGAGTCTTGCACCATGGCAGGAACACACCCCAAGGCATCTTTCACCCAACAAAATCTAAAGAGAAATTATTAGAATTATTAACTTAGTTTAGCAATGTTGCTGGAACATAGACAGTTTAGAAAAATCAACCATATTCCCACATACAACGAGCAAATATAAAAAGAAATTTTAAAATTATACCATTTTAAAAATTATACCATTATAGCATCATAAAGTATGAAATTACTTAGGACTAAATTACTTAGGACTAAATCTATAGAAAACTATGAAAACATCACTGAGAGAAACTGAAGAACTAAACAAATGGAAAAATATACTCTGTTCATGGATTGAGAGACTCAATATTGTAAGCATATTCATTTTCCCCAGTTGATCTATAGAGTCAATGAAATCCCATTCAAAATCCCAGCAGGCTTTTTTTGGTGGAAATTGGCACATTGATTCCAAAATGTGTATGAAAACGCAAAGGTCCAAGAATAGTCAAGGCAATCCTGAAGACAAACTAAAAAAGAAGACACACAGGATAGATTTTTCAATAAATGGTGCTGGGTCAATTGGATATTCAAATGGAAAAGAAAAACAAAAGAATCTGACCACTAATCCACACCACATGAAAGTCGATTTCAATTGGATTGCAGATCTCAATGTATTAATAAAAGGTAAAACAATACGGCATTTAGGAAACCATAGGATAATACCACCTGCACGACCTCAGAGTAGATAGAGTTGTTAGGCAGTACACAAAAAGCTCTACCATGAAAAAAAAAATTTGATAAAGTGGACCACATTAAGATTAAGAATTTCTTTCCATCAAAAAATTCATTAAGAGCATGAAAAAGTATATCACTGAGTAGAAAAGGATTCTGGAATATATATATCCACAAAATAAGGGTTCCAAATGGACAGTGGTTTTATGAAGAGGGACCCAATGTCATTAGCCATTATCAGGGAAAGGCAAATTAAACCACAATGTGACATTCCCATCCTCCGGAATTGCTAGTATTAAAAAGACTAACAATTAATCTTTTTACCAAGTACTAGAGAGGATGTGAAGCTACTGGAACTCTCATACACCGCTGGTGGGAGCGTCAATGGTGCAATCACTTTACAAAACCATTTGGCAGTTTCCAACAAGGCTGAATACAAGTCCATCCCATGACCTAGCAATGCCATTCCTAGATTTCTACCCAACCAAAATGAATAAATATGTTCACCAAAAGTCATGCACAAGAATGTTCATAGCAGCATTGCTTGTAATAACCAAAAATTAGAAATAACCCAAGTTCCTATCAATGGTCAACTAAATTAATAAATTGTCTATTCACAAAATGAAATACCATACGGTAACAAGAGTAGACAAACCACATGCAACAGTGTGGACGAATCCCACGCACATGATGTCAGGTGAAAGACGACGGACCCAAAAAAGTACATGCCATTTGATTGCATTCATCTAAAGTTCAAAAATAAGCAGAAGCACCTACGGTGTTGGAGTTCAGGTTAGCAGCTACCCTTGGGGAGAGTCGTGATAGAGGAAGCTCATGAAATGTTCTTTCGTGATGTGAGTGCTGGTCACACAGGTGTGGTCAGTTTGTGACAAACACGTGGAGCGGTTCCCCCAAGCATCCTAAAACGCCAATCTGATCCTGTCGCCCTCCAATGCTCCCCGTCGCCCTAAGGACAAACCTGCTGCTGCTGGCTGACTGCCATGCTCTGAGCACCTCCTTCTCTTCCAGGCCTCAGAAATACAGCAAGAAGGGGGTGATTCTCTCTGGCCATGGGGGGCCTTCAGAGAGAAATGGTAGCAGAATTTTAAAAACTAAAGACAAAATCACTGGCTCTTCCCACCTCTCGCTCCGCGGGAGGTGGAACAGGGCAGGTGAGGAAGAGGAGCCCCGGCAACCCAATCTGCATCTTCCTCAATAGCCACATGCTCCTGGGCAGGTCCCTTCCCCTCCTGGGGTTCCTGCTCTTCTGAAGGCAAATGGAAGGCCCCAGCTGGCTTTCACCTTTAGGTGAGGATGCATCTGGCCTCCAGGAAAGGCCTTGGCCTCATCCTGGGGCCATCTGCGTCCTGATGGTTGGTCAGGGGAGCTGGGAGGTGAGTGTGGGGGCCCCCTCTGATGCCACATCTCCCAGGGTCTCTGTCAGAGGTAGCATCTCTGGCTGCAGGGACCACCGGCCTGACCGCTTGTTGGACAGGGGCTCAGAGCAGCAGTTTTTCAAACATTTTTTTAAGGAGAGTAAGCCTTCCCTCCATCCACAAAATTGCTTTGAAAACTGCTCTGATTGCGGTGAGTGGGGGAAAGGGGACAGAGAAGGAAGGATCGTGGGGCAGGGGATGGATCACAGCTTTCCTGGCAGGAGGAGGTTGCCATGGCAACCAAAGGAGCACTTGATGGGGCCCCTCCCCCCACCAGGCACAGACCTTCACTGAGGATGGATTTTTCTTCTGACCACCTATATTTTCCAGCCTGGAAGATCACTGGAATACAAGCTGGTTCTTTCTCAGAGACACTTTCCCTTTACTTCCCGCCCCCCCCCCCCGGAATAGTTCAAAACACATTTGAACAACACGAAAGCATTTGTGTAGGATTTTGCAGCGGTTGCCTAATAGCTTAGTCATCTTTCTGGGCACACCTGGGCAAACTGTGTGACCCCGGGGAAGTTTCTTAGCTCTCTGAGCCTCAGTTGTTTTGCACATAAGACAAAGGTAATCAAAGCCACCTCCTGGGGCCCCTGAACCTGTTAGAACATGGGATTAGACTGCATGTCTGAGAAAGGGTAGCTGTCATTTGTACTATTATATTAAAAAGCAAATCTCCCATGCAATTGTCAGGACAGGAAAACTTAGAATTATCACACTCAGTCCTTTCTTTGTACAGATTAGAAAATAGATCTAGGTGTTAAGTGGCTCAGCGCCCTAGTTGCACATTTGAGTAGTGGCCAACCCAGGTCACCTTCTGGGGGTGGTGCCTTGTTATTCCCCCTCAGTCATTTACACTATAGTAAGAATGAGTCCTCATAGTACCACTGAAGGCACAACGCTCTACAAAACCCTCTCCTATACACCTCTCCTTCCAGAGAGCCTGAGAGGGTAGTCTTGTTCCAACAAGTAAGGAGGGGAGAGAGATACCCCAGTCCAGAAAAGGTAAGAATCCAGAAACACCTTGCTCAGAGGTACCATCTGTGTGCAGTTTCAAGGAAGGGGACAGGAAGCATCCTGTGCTCAGGCACAGAGTGCAGTTCCTAGGTTGGGGCTCCTGTCGCCTTGTCTCTCAGAACCCAGGCACTGGCCTGGAGCAACAGAGGCAGCTTCCACCCCAGGGGCAGGGCTGGCATCCACATGGCCCTGCCCCAGGCTCCTGGAATCCCAGCTGGACTCACTAAGGGGCAGATGGGAGAAGATTCAGGCCAGAAGCAAAGCCACTGCAGGGGTAGGGGACAGCTGAAGGCTGGTCTGAGTGTCTGATGCCTGCTCTCTGCTCACAGCTGGGCTGGGGCGTTGGAGGAGCAGGGAAGGGAGCCCAAAGCTCCTCCCTCTGGCCTCTCTGAGCTTTAGGGATATGGTGGTGGCAGATGGGTAGCTAGAGATGCAGAATCTCTCAGGGGAACGGTCTGTCCAAGTGCAAGGGATAGGCGGTCTGGCCAGCTTATCCCACGTCCCCTTCTTCCTCTCTCCTGCCCCCCAGTTCTGCAGGCTGGGCCCAGCTGCTGCAGCCAGGGGCATATCTGGGAGGGGGGCCTGACGCCGGCAGACTCCCAGGAAGCAGAGTCTCAGCCCCTGGGGTAGGGCCCAAACAGCACTGCCACACCGGCCACAGCGCAGTGTCTCCTGCCTTGGGGCCAGCCCAAACCAAGTCCTGCAGGACAACAGGGGTCGGGAGTGGCCTCCCTAGTGGGGCTGAGGGCTGCCTCTGGTCCCCTGCCTTCCACACCCCTCCTGCCCAGAGCCCGGAGCCTGGAGACGCAGCTGTCCAAGCCCGCATGGGCTCTGCCAGTCTGATGGGTGCGAAATGGGATCTCGCTGTGGATTGAATTTGCATTTTCCACTTTGCTAATGAGGCTGAACATCTTTTCATAGGTTTTTGAGCCGTTTCTGTGTCCCCTCTCTGGGAGGGGCCCTTTTGTGTCCTTCACCCGTTTTCCTATTGGACTGTTCTGTCTTGTTCATGCTGATCCACAGGAGTTCTTCCTGTATTTCTGATACCAGCCCAGTGTCAATTTCATGCTTTGCAAATATCTCCTCCCAGTCTGTGGCTCCTGTTTGTGCTTTGGTAATGCCGCCTCTTGTCATAAAGAACCTTCCAACCTATTTACCTTTTATTCCTTTAACTCAACGTATCGCACAGGGTAGGACTGGCACAGCAGTGCTGAGTAGAAGTCGTGTCAGCGACCTCCAAATCCCATTCGTGTCTTTAAAGGGCTTCTGTTGTCCCACAGGAGCGTGATGCTTGCTGGGGGATGCAGTAGCTCAGATCTACGTGCCAGGAAGTTTCTTTCTCCTCCTAGTTTGCCAGGAGTTTTCATCATGAACAAGTGTTGAATTTCATCCAGCGCTATTCTCTTCTAATCTGTGAATGAGCTGAATTGCATGAACAGATTTTCTGAAGAACCCCACTTGGTCAGGATCTATGACATGTTGGTGCACTGCTGGGTTTGAACAGCTAATATTTTACTTGGGTTTTTCACCTGAATCATTTATAGCTCCAACCCAGAACCCATCCTTGGTCACAGCGGTAGGGCCAATTTGAGCCTTGAACCTATGGTAGGTAGAGGTCAAGGTTAAGATTGCTCAGACTCAATTTTCCACACCCAGAGTGCAGACAGATGGACAAGCTTCCCACGAATCAGGCATTGAATTTCCTGAGTCGCCTTTTCCACCAAGTCTCAGCTCTCCTTGCTGTGACAGAGAAGCCCAAGACCCTGCCCTGTCCCGGCTCAAGTGACCCACTACATCCCCACCCCACAGTGGCCACAGCAAAACCTCTACCTCCTCAGTTCCTGGTCCCTGGGGCACCTGGAGCCCATTCCTGCCTTATAAATTTAGCTGTGTATTTTCAATAATTCTTGCATAACTGTATCTTTTATTTCTAAGCATTTGTGGTAGAAGAGTTTCTAGGTTCTCTGAGTTCATAGTCTTGGCAGAACTGGACCTCAGAAGAACTAGGGCCCTCTCTTTTGTTGGCCTGTGGGAAAGCACGTCTGAGGGGTCATTTCCCATAAGGTTGCAAATAGTTACATGAATACTACCAACCACACAGGCCTGACCCAGGGAAAAATCCATGTCCTAGGACTAGGGACATTCTTGTCCACATGTGGCACCCAGTGACTGCCATGGCCAGGGACCAGCAAGGCCTGTCTGCCTTCAGCCTAGAGCAGGGCTCTGAGCTGCCTTTTCTTAGGATGGTTTAATAGAACCTATAATGACTCAGTTCCTGGGCCAATGAGGCCATTTTTGTGCTGGAGCAACTACGATTCGCTCTGGGTATTCAGTCTGTAGCTCTCACACTGGGCACCCAGGAGTCCCAGCCTCGAGACGAGTCCCTGCTATCCCCACTGCCAGGGACTCTCCTGTGCCACTCAGCTAAGTGGGCTTCGCTGTCCCACATCAAAGTCACATCCAAATCGATGGCACCTCCAAGCTCTATGACCAGATGACAGGAGAAACCTCAGGAAGCAGCTTCAGGTGAGAAGCTTCCATGTCTAGCTCCTGTCCTGGAAGGGCTGCCTCCAGCGTGCCGGAGCCAATGAGTTTTTGGAGGCAGCACCCAGCTGGGGCTCCAAGCAGCTCCCACAGACGCAGGAGCTCAGCGGCAAGAGCCCCTGGGGGCCTGGGAAGCGATGGGGTGTCAGCCTGGTCCAGCACCCTGGGTCTGCCCCCAGGTGATGAGATAAGATTCGGTTGTTAGAAAGTGCTCTCAGGCTGAGCGTGGGAGGATGGGACCCGCTTTCGTAGAGGAGGGGCTTACCTACTTCTGGACACACAGTAGGATCTTGGCACACACTAGGCGCTCTGGGACAACTCGCTACTGAGTGAGAATGGCCCCTTGCCTTTGGAAAACCTTCAAAAGATTTTTGCACTCAGGTGGACACCAAATGCTGAAGGCACTTCCTAGGGAGAAGAAAGATCTCCATCATTCCTGGCCTCAGCTGACAACCACGATGTCTCCCAGGCCCACACCTGACCCCACGGAGCCAGGCAGCTGCAGGAGCTGGTGACAGAGCCCAATCTGGGAAGACCAATGGCATCTAATATCCAGTCTGACATCATCTGGCTGCAGTTCCCAGAGACTAAAATTAGGCAGAGGAAATTTAGGATGTTGCTTCAGATTTCCAAAGAAAACACGGGTGAGGGCCAGAAAACGGATCATAAAAGAATTTTTGTGACTCAGTCCCAGCGAGGGAAAACAGGCATGAGCCCCGTTAATGGGAAGGAGCAAAGGAAGCTTTTCTCCTCTCACTATAAAGGGAGCCCAGGCTCCCTGCGCTGACATGTTCCCACCAGGGGGTTCTCAGTCCAGCCCCACTTCACAGATGGACGGGAGACGCTGGGCCTGGCCCAAGGTCTGCTGGAAGCCGGCTGAGCTCCGTCTCTTCCCCTCCTGGGACAGACAAGGGGGTCCTGAAAGGCCTGCGGCCCCATCCAGATTAAATGTTCTGTCCCCAAGGCTCAGTCGAGAAAGGGCTGGGCCACTCAGGTGGGCAGGAAAGTACCTGGGAATTTGCAAAGTGCTCCCTACCTCATGTGAAATGTGGCTCAGCAAGGATTAGGGGTCTCTCCTCGTTCTACCATCTCAGCTGAAAAACCTGAGACTCAGGTTTCATGAGTGACCGGGAAGCCTCTAAGGTTCTTGTAAGGAAGTCTGTGCCTGGGCAAGCTTCAGGAGAGAGGGTCCAAAGTTTCATCTGATTCTCAGCACAGGAGGGGGTCCATAGCCCCCTAAACATTGAGACTGTTGCCTTCATTGTCCAGTTCAATTCCTCCTCTTATAGACGAGGAAACTGAGGCCCAGAGAGGTGGAGTTATTTGCACAAAGTTGCACAGCGCAAGAAGGGCAAGACTGGGTCAGGCTCCCAGCCAGTTCAGCGCTTCCCCTCAGCCAGGTTCCTCGTGCCTGATGGTGACAACGCCTTACCAGGTGAAGGCTGACTGTAGATGCTGACATGCAAGCAGGTACAAAGACGGAGAGGAGGAAATGTCAGGGCGGAAAAGTATAATGAAGCCGAGGGTAAGTCAGGGTTTAAGAAATGGAGCTGGGAGAGCCTCCCCCATCGTCAACCATCAGATACAAATGGGTTACGGTTAGGGTTAGGGTTAGGGTTGAGATCGGGGTTGAGCTGGGCTTGAGGCTTCCTAGGAGGTGAAGCAAAGAATCATCCCGTCTCTAGGCTGCTCGAGAAAACGGAGCTTTCACTTCTGGCAAAGGCTGGAGGAGTTTCTTCAGGGGCCTCCCTAAAAAGGATGCTGAGTGAGGAGGTGGGATGTTCCCAGCCCCTCCTGGCAGATCCACATTGGCATCACAGGAACCTCTCCCAGGGCCTCTGGGGCACACCCAGGCCAGGCCAGCCCTCACTTGTCACATGGGGCCACTCTACCACCCTCACGTGGCTGTGCTGGGAATTGCAGGCACAAGCTGATTAATACCCGCCCCCACCCGCACACGGAGCCAGACCCAGGGTGAGCTCTATACAAATATGAGTTTTCTTTCTTGATAAGAAAGGAACAGGACAGGCCACAGTCCAGACGTGTTGAGGAGGAGGGAGTTGGGGAGTGGGTATCAGTTACCGTGTTTTTTGGCATCTTCAAGACCACAGTGTTCCTGGTTTACTGCCCAACAGAATCATAATCCTGGCAACATAGCAGAGATTTCAGGCCTGATTCTGGGATATCATTTCCAACTTACTGGGCAAGTTCTTTTAGAGTTGCAGAATAAATAAACTGGAAGGTGAATGGGAAGACTAGCACCTTCCACCCTGCAGGAGCAGCAGGTTGAAAATCCAACTCCAACACCAGGGCTGTGGGTAGAGAATTCACTACAGTCCCTGAAGATTTCCAGCAGTTAACCTAAAGGAAAAGGGAAATGTGGTCTCTGCAAAAGACACAGAAGGAACAATAGGAAGTCGGGGCAAGGAAGAGGTGATACCCACCCTGCGCTGGCAAAACCAACTCAGAAGTGGCTTTCCCAAGGTAATCACAACTCAGAATATGCAGCCCTGTTTGAGGCTACCACAGCCTCAGTGATGGATTAACCCAAGCTTTCATTTCCCAAACAAGGAAATGGAGGCTCAGAGAGGGGAGGTCCTCCCCACAGCACACACTACAAAGTGGCAGAGCCAGGGAAAGAACCCAGGCTTTAAAAATAAACCAGAACCATACATCTATGGCCAACTGATTTTCAACAAGGGTGACAAGACTATTCAGTGGGGGAAAAAATGGTTCTTGGGACAACTGGATATCCACACGCAAAAGAACGAAGTTGAACCCCTGCCTCACACCATATATAAAAATTAACTCAAAATTGGATAAACGACCTGAATATAGGAGCTAAAACTATAAAACTCTTAGAAGAAAATACAAGGGTAAATCTCCATGACCTTAGATTTGGTAAGGCATTCTTGGATATGATACTAAAAGCAGAAGCAACTGAAGAAAAAAATAGATAAATTGGACTTCATCAAAATTAAAAACTTTTGTATATCAAAGCACATGATCAAGAATGTGAAAAAGCATCCTACAAGATGGGAGAAAATATTTTTAAATTATATATCCAATAAGACTTTAATATCCAGGCTATACCTTATAACTCAACAACAAAAAGAGAAACAGCCCAATTTAAAAAGGAGCAAAGCACTTGAATAGACATTTCTACAAAGATATACAAATGGCCAACAAGCACATGAAAAGATACTCAGTATCACTAACCATTAGGCAAATGTAAATCAAAACCACAATGAGAAGTCACCTCACACCTACTAGAATGGCTATAATTAAAAGAAAAAAAAACAGAAAATAACAAGTGTTGGTGAGGATGTGGAGAAATTGGAAGCCTTGCTGTACGCTGATGGTGGGAGTGCAAAATGGTGCCGTTACTGTGGAAAACAGTGTGCTGAGGGCTCAAACAGTTAAACATAGAATTACTACATAACCCAGCAATTCTACTTCTACATATATACCCCTCCAAAATTGAAAATTTGTGTTCAAACAACTACATATACTCACACGCTCATTGTTCATAGCAGCACTATTCACAGTAGCCAAAAGGTGAACACCCAAATGTCCATCAACGGATGAATGGACAAACAAAACAAACTGTGGAATATTACTCAGCCATAAAGAGGAATTTAGTCATGATACATGATACAACATGGATGAACCTCCAAAACATCACGCTAAGTGAAAGAAGACAGCCACAAAAGGTCATATATTGTGTCATTCCATTTATGTGACACATTCAGAATAGATAAGTCCATAGAGACAGAAAGTAGGTTGGTGCTTGCCAGAGGCGAGGGGATGAGGATGGAAAGGGGCTGAGTTAGGGAGAAAATGCTTGATGGGTACAGAGTTTTACTTGGGAGTGACAGAGGAGTTTTGGAACCACAGAGAGGCGATGGTTATACAACCGTGTGACTGTGTTAAACACCACTGAATTGTTCACTTTAAAATGATTAATTTTATGTTGTGTGAATTTTATCTCAATAAATTATTTTTAAAATAAAGGAGAAAATCTATTGCAAACCACAGGATATCCCTCCCTAACCCGAACGCCCCTCACCCCTTCTCAGACTCCTGACCCAATGAGTTTTCTCCAACTACCCCACGGAGAGCCCTCGCCGGCCTCTTCCCCAAGCCAAGCAGCAAAAGGAAATGTCCAATCTAGACATCGTGGGCTTTGCTGGTGCTGCATGGGCCCTGCCTCAAGGATGATAGACAAAGTCATGCCCCAGGAGGAAAGGGTCTTGGTCTGAAATGGCACCACTTCCTGCTTGAAATGGCACCACTTCCTGTTTGAAACAAATCCTTCAGTGCCAGGTGTCCCATTTCCTTCAAAAAGGCAACTGCCAACTTAATTAGAGAATTCCTTCCCTGGACACTTCACCCAGGGCTGCCCCCACAGACACTGCTTCTGTTTGGGGCCAATTTATTACACTAAGCCTTTCCACGGACTGACTGGTTTGAGTCTGCACGCAAGCCTGAGGCAGGTGTGATATTAGCATGATGAAGCTGAGGCTCAGAGAGGTTTGTGACTCCCCCAGGGCCACAGAGCAGCAGGTGGAAGAGCTGGGACTTGAGTCCAGTCTTATGATCCTGGCTAACGGGATGCCCATTCCACGTCCCGCCTCCTGGTGTATGACCCCACAGCTCCTACAGGAATGGCCTTGATGCCAAGAGCCTTGAGCTATGGTGAGAGGCTGACCAAGCAGAGAAGACGCAGGTGGAGGGATGGAGAGAGTTCCCAGCAGAAGGCACGCGTGCAAAAGGGCAGAGGTGAGGGATGATACTAACAATAGAAAACTCCTCACATAGCATTTGCAATGTGTCAAGCCCTGTTTTAAATATTTCACAAATACGAACTCATGTGGTCTTCGCCATAACCCCTTGAAGAAGGTATTCCTAGCATCCTCGTTTTACAGATGAGGAAACTGAGGACGCAGAAGTTAAGGAATTTCATAGCAGGTACAGGGCAGAGCTGGGATTCTGTCTCCGAAGTCCCAAGTCCCCATTCCCCATTACTGTGCCCCAGTGCGTCTGGAAAACCTCAGCTTGTCATCAGTGGAAGACACGATGGGAGTGGGGCGAAGTGGGGCAATAAGTGAGGCTCGAAAGCTGTCAGGATCTTGGAAGCCACCGGGCAGTTGCAAGCAGGACGCACGGCTGCATGCACAACCCTAGGGGGCGCCATCACACTGCCCAGTCGTCACAGACTTGAATATTTATTACGACAGCTTTCCGGCAGATGGCAGTCACGTGCCTCAAGGAAGGGGCGCCTTTTCCTTGTCCGCACAAAGACACCATATGCACCAGGGGCCGTGCTGCTTGGCTTATATCCAGAAGGGGGTGGGAAGCCGCTGAAGGAACTCGAACAGGGAAGGGGATGTTTAGATTTCTGTTTTAGACAGCTTGCTCTTGGAGGGGGGAGACTGGACGTAGCTGAGGCCGTCCAGGTGATAGGTGGGTGAGATCTAAGGTAAGAAATCAGCAGGGGAGGGAGGGACAGAAAAGAGGAGATGGGTTCAAGGGTTGTGTAGACAGAAGGATCCACAGGACATGCGGATCCCCTGGAATGGGGGATCCCAAGGAGAGGAGACAGGTGGGGCTTTGAAGTTTCCGGATTCAACAGCTGATAGACTAGACAGAGTGAACAAGGCGAATCAGAAGTGGTTCTGGGGAGGGGTGGGAGGCAGCTTTTGTTATGTTTTTGTTTGTTTGCATGAGACAGGGTCTCCACTCTGTTGCTCTGTCACGCAGACTATAGCGCAGTGGTGAGATCATAGCTCACAGCAACCTCAAACACCCAGGCTCAAGAGATCCTCCTGCCTCAGCCTCCCCAGTAGCTATGACTATAGGCATGCGCCACCACACTGGGCAAATTTTTAAAAAATTTTTTTAGCTGTAGCGATGGGGTCTCGTTATGTTGCCCAGGCTGGTCTTAAACTCCTGGCCTCATGCCATCCTCTGGCCTTGGCCTTCCAAAGTGCTAGGGTTACAGGCGTGAGCCACCACGCCAGCCAGGAGTCTCTCTTGGACATGTGGGGGAGCGGGGCTCCGGACGGGACAGGGATGTTGGGAGGGCGGTTGGACACAAAGATATGAATCTGAGCATGTGACTGACAGATCCGAGGTGCCAGCACCCAGGAATCCCCGTAATGGTTCAAGTCATCTCGCAGAGGTGGAGAAAGCTGAGGGGCAAGTCAGGGTGAAGCCAGGATGCTCTTCCCTCCCACCACAGTGGGACCCTGAGTCGCTGTCCCTCTCCTACACCAAGATCTTTAAATATACTCTCTCCATGGGGGCCACAGTGGGGGCCCGCTGACTAGTGAGAAGGATACCCCAGGAATCTCTCTTGCAGTTAGGAATACTGAGGCCAGGTAAAAGGAGAAAAGTGACCCAGGGTCCCACAGCTTGGATACAGGGGCCCCAGGGCTGGCACCAAGGATCTCCAGCTCCTAGACCAGCCGTGCAGCCCACCCATGGTCTGGGAGCCCCTCTCAGCTCCCTCGAGCCAGAGCTGCTGTCCCAGGGGGAGGGCTGGGTGGGTCTGGCCCTGACCGGTTTGGTTTCTGCTAAGAGGCCCCCACCAGCTCTTTGATTAGCAGCCAAGATATGCTTCTTTCCAAGTCAAAAATAAAATAAAATAAAGCATGTTACAAAGTGACTCTCTCTCCTCCAATTCATTTTAATGTGGTTTTCAGCATGGGTTTACTGTGAGCAGCCCAGCGTGCAGAAAACATGTGCTTGCAATATGCCTGTGACGGTCGGGGTTCCAGGGAGCTGCCCGGCCGCCCGCCTCGGCAACCCGGACGGGCGGGAAGGAAGTTAAAGGTATGTCTTTGAGGATCAGGTTATTGGTGACTCTCAAATACTTGTCCGACAGGCTCTGAACGGGTGTGCTTTCACCCAGAGTCCTTTCCCTCCCGACCCAAGCCTGGCAGAGAAGGGAGAACTCAAGGGCGGTGGCATGAGGGACTTCCACCTCGGAGTGTGGCTTCTTCTGTCCCCAGAGATGGAACCAGGTGGGAGGGAAGAGCTCTCCAGCAGGCAATCGGAAGACTCAGGGTCTAGCCAGTAATGACACTGTGTCATCTTAGGCAAGTGTCTGTCCATCTCTGGGCTGCTGGGCCTCAGTTTCCCCATCTGTAAGAGAAGGTGGCTTAGAAAACTAAAAGTCCCTTCCATCTCCAACACCCTCTGGTCTCTCCAGGTCCCCATGGGAGCAGGGCTGAGCCCTGGCTGGATGGATCTGTGGCTTTCTTGTCATTTGTGCAGAGTGAGAGGTTCATTCAACATTACCCAGCCCACTCCAGTATGTTGCGTGACTCTCAACATCGTCCCCGCTAACTTGCTATCCAGCCCCTTCCTGTAACGAAATCACTGCTGCTCAGGGGCTCTGTCCTGTCATTCTGTGGGCCCCTCTGACCACAAGTAGGTTCCTCTTGAGGATACGCTGTTCCTGCCTCCGGGTGACTTCTCTGTCTTTGTCAGCGGGTCCCAGGTGGTCCTGCTGGTGCTCCCCAGGCAGACCTGGGCTTCCTTTCCTGCCAGGACAGCCCTTCCAATGTCTGGAGGTGTGGGCAAGTCTCCCCTGAATCTCCATGGCCTTGGCCGACGCCCCACTCGGCAGCCTCCACCTGCAGGTCCTGGAGTCCAGGCCCGGCCACCGTGGTCAGGCTCACGTGCACGAGAGCTCAGCCAGCTGACCGTCCTCCTAACAGAGATGCCGGGACTGAGTGAGAGAGGACAAAAGCAGAGGAGGGGCCGGCATTTCTGTTTCCTCCTTCTCTGGGTCACAGTCCTGGAACTCACCCAAAGTCATGTGACTTGTACCTAGTGGGGCTTCATGCAGTATCGGGAGGCAGTGAGCCTGGCGGTTAGGACCTGGGTCCAATCAAATCCTCACCGCTTTCCAGCTGTGTGACGGGGGAAGGGCACTTAACTTCTCCAAGCCTCAGTTTCCTCCAATGCAAAATGGGCATAGTAGCAGTGCCCGCCTCACTGGGCAGTTCACTCAAGGCACTAGGCACAGTGTTGGGCGAGTTGTGCTCACTGAG